>JALBCR010001473.1:0-182857 GCA_030710515.1 Abscondita cerata | reverse complement strand
ACGGCCGACCGACATCACTCTCTTCGATAACACGCAAGAGATGTTAATTAAGAAATGAAGCTACCGGACGCTTAATGAGACGAAGAACAAATTAAAAATAAACCAGTTTGTTTCTTTATTTCCTTTACAATTAAATCTTAGACGTTTATAGGTTTCGTCCTTACTTGTCTCATTGCTAATTTTTTTCATCCTTTGATATATCAGCACAATGCGAATGCAGTAAATTTTAACTATGTTTAAGGTGATTTTAACGATGCAAATTAATCAAAATGGAAATGCATGTTTTCTGTCACCAATAAATTAATACCGAGTGATAAATTTAAACCGTAAAATATATAACCTTGCGTGATTATTAATGCTAGTAAAAAACTATTGCACTGATACAATAAAACATTAAAACCGAGTTTTTTATCTTTGTTTTAAAATATACTAAGTTGTTGTGGAATATTGACCACGTTGCTCTTTTTATTTTAAAAGATTTGATATGTTTACGAGAATAATAAAATATAAAGATTGATATCTCACCTACCTACGGTCTATCTCGCGTTGGTCAAGTCACGTCACAAAATCATAATATTCGAAACATGAATGATTACTTCTAGTTTAAATTTTTAAATTCGCATTAAGGGGCGAATTTTTCTTTGCGTTCTGTTTTTCATTTTCATTTTAAGTATTTTTCTTGAACACGTCATCAATGAGAATTTCTTTTTTGTATTCATTCACTTTAGGTGTGTCAAAAATTGTATTAGAATTCTACAAAAAAGGTTAGGGAGAATTCAAAATAGTTGTTCTATAGACGTTTGGGACAGTGATTATTTATCGAACGTGCCTCAGACGAACGAGCAAAGCTTGAAAGCTCGTTCGATAAAGTATAATAAGTTTGAAATCTCCTGGCGGATTGATAAAAATGTGTGATGTGCTTGATTTTACAGTACAATAAAGCGTTACTTTATTGCCACAAATCGTTGCGATGTGTCACTTTAGGTAATGCTTGTTGGCGATAATAGTAGATTATTTTACTAGGAGTTAAATAATATCATTGTTGAGCTTTTGAGTTTGCTAGCGAGGCACACATTAAGCGAAATAATTATAATTTTTAACTTCAAGTGAAATATACTATTTTTTCTTCAAGCGTTAATTACTAGTTTCCATGTGTCATTTCCAAATTTTCGAGATTCAATTCGAGTGTTATAGTGACGTTTCATTCTCGACGAATCAGTTACAAAAAATATTGTTTTAATGCACGTGTACCGAAACAACACGATCACGATTAAAATGAAGTTCAGATTGAGAAAAGAGTGAGCGTTGAACCAGTTTACATAACAAAAGTAGAAAATAGTTTATTGAAAAATAAGTATTACAATAAGAGTTTGCAGACCGACTGAAAAAGAGACAAAAAGTTTATCATGCTATTTTTTCTGTTACGCTGGTATTTATTCTAACTTTGCTTAAAAAGAAGGATTTAAGATTTGATGTGACAGTTGTGATATTTAGGTTGGATGCGCTCGGCAGCTTCGTTTAAAAAAATTATACAATCAATCAAATACCACTATTTAGTGATTGAATTTTATGTCGTTGAAATCACCAAAGTAGTTAGACCAATCATAATTAAAGACAGCTAATGTTTTCGCGATAATACCAGTTGTCTTTGGTTTGTGATCAGATAATGTGATAATTTTATGTAAGTTAAATAGTCTATGAAACAGTACAGAAATAAGTTATCTTTTCGTATCATCTACAATATTGCGATATAGAAAAAATATTTTTCCCAATTCCTTCAATCAGCTTAATGCTGTTTATAACTTTTGGCATTAATTCGGTTTTTTTAAATAATCGATATTCCGACAAAATAGTTTCTTGACTTTTGATTGTACATGTGTCGACATTTTTGTCACAATGCCATGTTTAGGGTTTTTAAAAAACAAGCACTAATTATGAAAATATGACATCAACGATCAAGTTGTTCAACAGTTAGGGCATTACGAATACACTTTTTATTTAAATGAAATACATTGTTTATAATCATAAAAGTGTGATTAGCGCAAAAACTACTGCACTTGGGTAAGGGACCCTATGGTACCACATGAAAGAGAATTATTTTCTCTTTTTCGTCCGCCATATTGGATCCGCCATTTTAAATTTTCAAATTCTAAACTCACATTCGTAATCAGCGACCCCAAAAACCACCGAGTAACGAGTTTCAAGCGAATACAATCAATTTTTAATTTTTCGTCCGCCATATTAGATCCGCCATTTTAAATTTTCAAAATCTAAGGTCAGATTCGTAATCAGCGACTCCAAAAACCCCCGGGTAACAAGTTTCAAGCAAATTCGTCAATATTTAAAAAAGTTTAAAAAGTTGAGTTTGCCACTCAAAATCTACCATGTTTTTTGGGGTTAGAAAAAATCATGACGTGATGGGGCAAAACGGACTTCGGTTTTGTGCTCAACGACCCCAAAACAGATAATACACCAGGTTTGGTGAAAGAAACCCCTCAACGATTTTTTTTTGTGGACCTAGACATCACATTTACAAAAAAATCGAAACATCTGAGAAACCGTAATAGCTAGGTTTAGGGTCCTTGAAGAAACTCGCCCTTATTTTTTCCGTAGAATTCGAAATCCTCATCAACTCTACAGAGTGTTTCACAAGAAAAAACATAACTTTGATGCGCCACCTTTTTTGAACCACCCTGTATATTTTAAAATAATTTTAGTTTCTTATTAACCTACATGATATTCAGTTTGAATGTATTCGAAATAAAGAATGTGAAAATCCGTGCCGTTTAGTGGTATAACTGGAGTTTTGAGTTTTGTTAAGCTTGAGATCATCAGAATTCAATTCACTTTTTTACAATTGCAATTGATAAATGATGCTAATGTATTACGAAAACAAAATTTTTTGCAACTTTTAGATTGTTTTACAAATTATTATTTAAAGTTTAAGTAAGTTATTTACTTTAAATGTGCAGTATTTAACCTCCATTTTCGCTAGCATATGAGTAAATAGTAACAACATTTTGTTACTTGCGAGGTTGCTAGATATTCTAACACGCTTCTAACCTATAATCTACGTGTCCTAACCTGCAACCTTTCTGACGCACGGGGGAAAAAATATATCACAGCGATAAGAATGCCGAAAAAAATTGGAAACATGTCCGTTAAAATAATAGATATAAAAATGTTTCAATGTATTTATGGTTGCATCGTTTTGTACGAAAACATGACGTAGGTAAGTATAAGCCATTTTAGTGTATTTTCTTCTCCAAGAAGTGAAGTCTTATGTGGTTGCTTATATAAACATTATGTGACTGCACGTAATTAATGATTAAATGACGTCTGTGCTTTTTGTGCTCCTACTCATTCGCACCACACTGATATTAAAAGTGGGGCTGCTGCCTTCATATTACGCTATCACATCCACTCGTAAAAACCTGCACAGAATATGGTAAATGCAAAAAAGTATACAACAGAATTTTGTGCTCTATAAAAATACATCAACATAAAGAGTAAATAACTTATCGGTGTATTACGTTGTGGCGCTAGGTACTTGGATCACGCGTAAGAGAATAGTTCGTCAAAAGAATTACCTTCGCATCAAATGTGGCATTTATATAAATATGGTAATAATTTTGTGCGTTCAAGATATTTGAGCCCCGAATTTTGTGCTACTTCTTTAACAAAAAATTGACCGACTTTGTGGCGGTGCTATCTTCAGGTGCAAGAGTTATAGACGTTAACATAATTACTTGTTGCATCGAATGTGGTAGTACCTATCTAAGTAATGCAATAAGTTTGTAGTTTGAAGGTATCACAAAATTATTTCGTAAAAATTTCGTTATGATCATTTGGCTATGGCTATATGAAGTCAGCCCTACACACATGTGTTTCTTAATAGCTTTCTTAGCACAAACTTTTTAATTATCAGCAATAAATAGCACAAAATTAGCCCAAAATGTCTAGATGCAACATTGTAAAATTTATCAACTGGGTACGGCCAATTTCACGGACACCGCCAATTTTTTATTAAATAATGACCACAAGATTCGAACCAACATATCTTGAAAGCACAAAATTTTTTTGACGTACTTTACTCTTACACGAGACGCTAGCACCGCAACAAAGTCTGTGAAAATTTTGTTAAATAAGGAGCATAACATATGGGACCAAGATATTTTGAAAGTAATTATTGCATCATTTAGATGCGACATTCGATGCAACAAGTATTGAGCACCGTCACAGAGTCGATCAATTTTTTGTTAAACAAAAAGCACTAATTTCGGGACCAAGATATCTCTAAACCACAAAACAATTGCATTATTTAGATACCACATTTGATGTGACAAGTAATTATTTTGAGGTACTTTTCTCTTTAGCGTGAACCTAGGACTGCCATAACGTAATATACCGATAAGTTAATTACCCTTTATATTGACGTATTATTATAGAGCACAAAATTAGCACAAAACTCTGGTGTAGTTTTCTGCATTTACTATATTCTGTGCAATTGTTTACAAGTGGGGGTGCTGGCGAAACCTGAAGGCAGCACCCTCACTTTTAATATCAGTTTGGTGCGAATGGGTAGGAGCACAAAATTTGATAATGGAGTAATAAATTAGCACAAAACTAGCACTAAATTATACTATATATTAGAACTTTTTATTGGTGGGAGTGCTATTCACAGACGGATTAAACGTTTGTAGCTTTGTAGCACAATTACTTTTATTATTTCAAAACCTTATCGAAACAAAAATTGCCTTTAATGAAAATGCAAAAAAATGTAATTTTAATGTGTACATATTTGAAAATGTCATTAGAAATTATTTAAAAAATGAACATGTCAATTATAGTTTTATACAAAAATTTGACTCTTTTGACCCGATTCTTTAATTTCACATTTTTACTGTTTTCACTTTTTGTAAAACATTCATTCACGAATTTATTAATGTTATTGAATTTTTTGAATAATGTCAATTGCAACAAAATTAAAGATTGGTTCTTTTAATAATTTTAACTGAGACCACATTTGAAAGTTGACTTATTATTAAAGAAAATTCAGAACTTGTTTTATATGATAAGAAATAAAAACAAAATAGATATTTTGTCAGGAAAGTTATTACGTAATTTTTGGGAATCGTTTCAAGTTATAGTTATTTAACGAATAAATGTATTAATCGCATTTTAATATTCGAGTTAGGTACAACATTTTTCAGTCGACATATTCTAAAGAAATAAAGAAATGTTTAAGTTATAAAATTGTTATTTACGTCACAACTCACAATAATTGAAAGTTCAACTAGTAAGTATTTTAAGCAATATTTGCAGCTCCCGCCACTACCGACTGCGATAAAAAAATTTACAGCATTCATTTACTCACCTAATTTGTTTAATTATGTAGGAATTCAAATTTTGTGACAGATTTCCTGTTTGATAAGCACGCACTTGATTTGTATGTTTATTGAAATCGTTCATTAATAGAAAAAACAAAATCATTCATTAATAGGGTTCATTAATGAATGATTTTTTTCTGGTGTTTTATGCATTAATAAGACCTGTAAATACATAGTCGACTGAAAAATATTTAAATACATTTTAAAGATTGCGCAGTGGTAAAAAGCATTGTCTAAAATATGATAAGCAAATTTTTTGAATCGCTGCTTCAATAAAATGCGTACAAAATAATTTTGAAGATGATAAAAATCTTAAATATTTGAAAACACTTATAAAATGTGCCGAGAATGCTGTCGAAACTAAAACAGTCTGTAATGAAATAGGTACCATAGAAGTTAATTTTGATTTTGTCATCATAACTGTAATACATTGTAAGTCATGTTTGAAATATTTATCATATCAATTTGTTGCGGAATTTTTGATTTTATCTTAGAAATCTTTAATAAACAAGTAGGAGTTGAAAGTAGAAAATTACACCTTTAGGAAATGAATAGTAAAAACAAAAAGCTCATAAAAGCAACTCGAATGAATATTACAGTAAATTTAATGTATCTGTCCGATTGTAAGCTTGTTTGCACATGAAATATTATCTTAAATTGAATCAGTAGATCTGCTAGTTACCGCGTACTCCAGTGGAGCCGTTGTAGTTCTTTTGTATCGCGTTCTAAATGGTTACAGATAAATTTACATATGCAAGTAGGTTCCCATAGTCTCCTACTATTTTTGTTATTGTTCTACTTAAATACAATTATAATTGTTTCTATAAAATTCTTGCACTTGTCACATTTATTTGCCATCCAGAACTACCAGACAAAAAAAAAAAGTATGAAGCCAAGTCTCGTTAGCAGCTATGACTTATATGCACTTTTGCAATCCATAAACAACTGCTACTTAATTTCTCAATGACATTATGGCACTGATCGTTATAAAAAGAGAAATCATAAAGCTGCAGGTAATGTATGAAAAATAAACACGAATTCAAGTTATACCAAAAAAATCATTCCAGTCTTTATAACATATATCAACACCTTCATTTTTCAAATGCAGATTCAGATTAATACGTGCATAAATAAATCGTGTTCTCTTTTCCACTGCAATGCAAATGGGCGTGCAAAAGACCGGTAGGTGTTCTTATGCAAAAATTTTTTTAGAAAAACTTCTTACAGTGTTGAACTCGGAAGAATTTTAAATATGTTTGGATTATTTACAAATTTATAACTCAATTAAGAAGAGGTAAAATCTTGTCGGTCAATACACTACAAAAAGCTAATGTAACAAAACGAATTTAACTACATAGTAAAATTCTTTCTTTAGTTTTATTAACCGTTGCTGCTAAATGAATATTAAATGTGGTAGTTAAGTTTATTACAACCAAGAAACGACGCGAATGCGATTGTCCATTTATCACAGTAATTACGTTTTTGTCGATATATCTATCCATTAGATGTCTTTTCACACTGGATGACGTTGTATCGTTCCGTTTTTTCATCTAAACTAATTTAAATACTATTGGCTTGGCTAATAAAAAAGAAGAGTTTCGGACGAATTCTTGATCACGCATACGATCAAATCAAATATCTTTTTTTCCACATAATAATAAAACCGTAAACGCTCTTTCACAATTGTTGCGGTTTAGAACACTGTTTTTGTGTGCGTATACAAAATTCCAATCCTCCTTCGATTAACTATTGAACCATGCGTATTACATTTAAACGTTTTAGGTAAGATGACAGCCATCTTCGGGCCATTGAAGATGCTAATCGGCGTTCATAAACTAGAACAAAAAATCATCGTCGTATTCTCATGCGATTTTAAAATATTAAATATCGTTGATGATATTCAGTAAAGCAACATTGAACTTCAGGGTTTATTTATCACCGCGGGCGTGCAGACAGTTCCTGAGAACTGAGTGCAGATTATGCGTCGGTTAGCGTCATAAAGAAGTAGACATTGACATTCGAAATAAAGCAGTGGTCGCTGTTTGATTATGCAGCCATTCTGATACAGTTTACATCTTATTCAAGAGAAGATGTCTTTGCGTTTCTTACAATCCGGTTTAATTTATTATTAATGATTTAGTTCAACCACTTTAATTGTAGTAGTTAAAGAGATCATTCTACAAATCGAATCGCGTCAATTTTTTTTGCGCTAACGAGAAGGAAAAAAGACATATCTAATACAGCAATTAAAACAATACTGATACTACCATTCAGATACAAAAAGAAACCTTGCCGCTGTTGCTTAATAAAACAAAATGTATAAATCTCGAATGGTACAAGTTCTAATTTACATAGAACAAGGTAGTATCAGACAGATTAAGCTCTTAATTGAAGCTTGCGTGAATATCTTTTATTAAGCTTTGATATTCCTCAGACAAACGGAACGATATAAAAATTAAAACTGTTAGTATACATTTTGAATGAGTCGCGAAGGACGCAGACATTATATATTAGTTTAGAAATTGAATTTATATGCACGTGGATTTGTAAAATAGAAATAAAAGGTGCAACTAGCTAATAGACGATCTATTTCATTGCTTGCGTGATTCATCGTTGCTTATTAACGATAATAATTAACTTCCTGTCGTAAGCATTTAATATTATTAATATACACATATAGATGTTTGTTTACCATGACTTTTAAATTAATGTGAAAAATCTAAGAATGCAGCAACGGCTTTCATATTTGTGTCTAATTTATTTGGTGCTAACAAATTAATGTTTATAATTATTCGATAACCGTTTTAGGTAAATATTTTTTTCGTCAGCGGAATTTTTGCATAAAGAATGCAGACTTTCTGCATTTTTTAAGTTTTGGTACTAGAAGTCCGGTAGCTAACCAATCGCAAGATAAATTTATACATCTTTAATTGACTAATAAATCAAGTTCAAATTATTTTTTTGGTTAAATTAAAAAACCTACGTTTATTTATAGACAGACATTTTACATTTTTTGTTGTAGTAGTATAATAAATTTTAAATTCTTAAAAATTAAGAACGTAAATATTTAGAATAATACCCGATTTTGTTTACTTTTTGGGAATAAATACTAGCTACAGTTTGTTTTGTTGTGTTATCAGCATCGTTATGTATTTTACTTCCTAATGTTTATGCGAAATAACGGTCAATGGATTTATCCATGCCAACTTATGTCAGTTAATTAATTATACCATTTATAATCAATGATTTACGAAAAAGAGACATTTTTTAACATTCTCAAACTGATAGAATTATGTTTGAGGGATAACTATTAAGCTGCTAAAAAGATTTATAGATGCAATATTTGTTCAGGTAACAGATTCGTTGTTAACTTTGACCCTCCTTTTTTATTAATTTATGGATATTTTTATCTTAAAGGATGCGAGATCTGAATATAGTAATAACAGCACCCAGAAAAAATTTTAATAATGCTGATAATTTTTAATTGTTTTTTCAAAGGACGTGCTCAAAACTATTCAGGAGCACAAAGCTTATTAAAAGTTTGTTTTTTTGTAACAACCGGTAGGAAATTATTCTCTGAGACACACCTGTATTTGGAGAATTTGTGGTGAATTTGACCTAATTTATCCGCGCTGCAAAAAATGCTACTGATTTTTTATTTTAATTCACTTATTCACTTTCGCGCTACTCTATCCTGAGGAACTTCAATATGTCGAATTCGAAACACCTTAACTGTTCGTGAATTTGCAATTATCTAGAATATTCTGTAAAACATGCATAAAAAATACAAGAGAAAGAGAAAAGTGGTGCTATGAAGAATGTACAAGTATGGTCGGAATTAGGAAAAAATCGAGAATGAAATAATATCGGTTTCAAAAAGCAAGAGACCTGAGTTTAGAATGTTATAATTTTTTTTATGCACAGATCCATTATAATCAGTCTATTATGTCAAATTCACCTGAACATAACCGCCTCTTTATGGCCCGCGGCCGTCTTTATGGCCCGCGGGCCATAATGATACGTCAATTAATTGTCAAAGTTGTTTTTAATTTATTTAAAGGACATTTACTTCAAGTCGTTGCATTTGTATTTGAGGAGGTACATTTACATTACTATCGTGAAAATAATACACAGAGGTACTAATTTTCATGAAACTTCGAATGAAAGTCATGTTTATGTGATGAAAGTCAAAATTCGTGACTTGTGGAATCATATGTGGAAGTTGGTATCTCTGCTCTACGCGTTGACTTTGTTGACAGGTGGCGTTACTATAGTGAAAGAAGTAAATAAGGGTATCCATTTTGTTTTTGGTTCAGTTTGTGCCAGAATTTTTCAAAATGAGTTTGAACGATTTTTCTTCGGATGAAGAAAACTGCGAAGCTGAAATTAGCGGTATGGCTGAGACGGCAAGAAACTGTGGCTTGATGCCACAGAAATCGAAAGATATTTACGAAAAAACTTACTCTGAATACATCAAGTGGTGTGGTAAAATGAAAGTGCAAAAAAGTCTTCTGGCGTACTTTTATCATCTTTCTAAAATACGAAAACCAAGTTCGCTCTGGAGTTATTATTCAATGTTGAAAGCTACACTGAAAATAAATCATAACGTCAACATATCTAGGTATTCTGCGTTGTTTGGCTTTTTAAAAAGGAAGTCGGATGGCTTCAAACCAAAAAAAGCCAAAGTTTTCACTCAAGAGAATGTCGAAACTTTTTGTATAAGGCATCAGATGAAATTCATTTGATAAATAAGTAAACGCTACACCTAGCACAACTAAAAATATCTTTCATGAAATTTTTTTCTAGTTTGCTTTAATTTTTGGTTATCAGGGCATGTCGACGCCAAGAGCTTGCAAATCTCGAAAGAGACGATATTCAGGAGTTACAATCGTCGTTGCTAATTTCATTAAACACCAAAACAAAATCAAATAGAATGTTCAGTGTTATCGATAACGGCAAAACACCAAGCCTTTTTAGAAATATACAAAAATATGCTTATCTTCGCCCAGCGGATACAGAATCTCGCCGATTTTTTTTATCTTACAGAAACGGAAAGTGCACCAAGCAAGTGATGGGCAAAAATAGTTTAGGCGAAGTACCCAAAAAATTGCCATTTTTCTAAAACTTCCCAACCCTGAATTGTACACAGGACATTCATTTCGCCGAACATCAGCTACTTTGCTAGCAAATGCAGGTGAAGGTATATTAGAGTTAAACAGATTGGAGGGTGGAGGTCCACATCTGTCGCTGAGCAATATGTAGACGACTCAGTTGCAAATAAGCAAAGACTTGCGACAGAAATTTTTCGCGGAGAACACTCGTCAGAAGTTTGTAAAGTGCATTTGCCACCTGAGATAGTACCTGAATGTAATGTAAGGATAAATAATACTGACGGATTAACTGCTACTACGAGCAATATACTATCTGTTCCAAATGTAAATATGACCAATTGTTCTAATTGTGTTATTAATATAAATATACCGAAATAGGTACTAAATTTAGGTTTCGCTTTTTCATTATTGATAAACTTAACTTCATTTTCTACACAATCATATTTTTGGAAATGAAAACTGGATCTGTGCATAAAATAGTGTAAGTATCGCGGGTAACTTTGCTTTTATGGCCCTACAGCCTTTTCCTAGCCCTCGGCTACGCCTCGGGCTAAAAATAAGGCTTCGCGCCATAAAAGCCTTTTTGCCCTTGGTACATAAATAACTATTATTTGGCGTTGGATTGTTTTGACTACTATAGGTTTCAAAAAGCAAGACGCTTGAGTTTAGAATGTTATAATTTTTTTATTCGGCGTTCAATTGTTTTGAAAATTGACATGTATGTACCTTGTACAGGGTTGCCAACTAAGTGAGGTAAGCGGCTGTATATCGGAAACCGCTTAACTTACGACCTTGCGGTAAAAAAATATTGTCATGAAAGCGGCCAAGATAAGTTGCTGGAAATTATTTTCAAGTTTGTAAAATGTTCGTTAGGGGGTGTAACACTAGTTTGAATTAAAATAAGTTTTCCCTAAAATTTGGTCTATTAAGTTGTACTGAAAATGTATGCAAATGAATCTTATCTCTATAAGAAGCAACTTTAATTGAGCACTTTTTCCTCCAACTCTTCAAATATAGTGGTGGCAAAGATTGATTTCGAAAGTATGCAATATCTTGGGAACGCCTTATTGCAAAAAATTCGAACATAGTTTCGTTTAAAAGAGTTTACTTTAGTCTATCATACGTGCTAAAACAGAAGTATCTGTGGTTCTTACTATTTTTTAAATAATAAATTTTGTCATTTTTCTTAGAAAACTTAAATGGAATGATATGCATATTATGACACAAATGGCGCAAACTAGAAGTCTATATCTTTTTTTCGACTGAGATATTTTTGTATAATTGATATTCGGGGAGATAAAATTAGTGTCACGTGATTTTTATATCTCAGTAATTATCGGATCAACAAATAGTTAAACAAAAGTGTTGTATAATTAAATTACAAGCAACTTTTATTTAAAGCAAAATAAATAGAATAATTTTCTAAATATGTATTTTAAAATTCGAAAATCTGTAATGCTCATGTGCAAGATTTAATAAAAATCGGACGGGTGGTTTTTGGTATCTTGTTTACATCTGGACGTCCGCCGGCCGGCCATCGGATAGAATTTTTGCTTCATTATATCGTACTTAATTCGACGAAAAAAAGGGGCGTTACAATTTTCGGTTTGGAAATAAACCAGTGCAATAGTGAATATAAACAAAAAATTGGAAAGCAGTCGTTAATTGCTGGATATATGAGAAAATACCTGCTAGAGAAGAAGGATCCGAAAAATATAGACAGTATGATAAAATACTTAGAGAAACACCGTTTTTGAATGTTTGAGTTTAAAAAGCTTATAAAATCTTTCAAAATAAGATATAAAAGAGTACTTCAACGTATTATTTACGTATTCCAGCACGAGGATTGTACCGATTTCAGTGTCATGAGTATAATGCCAACATTTAGTAACTTTTTTGCCGGTCGCGGCCAAAAAAAGAGGCGTTTCTGGCCGCTTTTGAGTGATGCAAAATCAGTGATTAATCTATTTTTGATAAATTCATGGTACGATCATCGTTATATTAACAAAAATTAAAAAAGCGATATTTCAAAATTATTACAAAAGTAACATTAATTGGACTAAAACAAGAACCATTTCTGTTTTTAAAAATTCAATGATAGTATATTCTCCAACGAGTGTGGAATGGTGGCTAATACCAAAGTCGATTCTTCGATTACAATTGCGAGTTTACAACAGGTGATTCAAGATTGTTGTATGTCAACGCTTAGTTGACTATAATAATAAAGAATCGACTTTTGTACTGCTTACATAAAAAAAGGACGGAACAGCGGTCGAGTGATTCTCAGTGTTTGTTATTATACAATCTCTTGCGAGTTTACAGCAGATGATTTGAGATTGTTTTATGCCAACGCTTATACTAGTTACACATCTGTTGATAAAGTTACAGATCACTTTTTCGGACGTGTTTGTTAACATCAGGGGCACTAGAAGTCGCAACTTTTATTAGTAGTTCATTGTAAATAGTGTATTAACAAAAATTATGCAATACAACCATAAATAATTCGTATATTATTTGATGTTATCATGGGCGACTTGTTAGGACGTTTCTTAATTTTTAAGGCACTGTGATTTTTTCATATTAGGGCGAATTTTTAAAAATGTAACGATAATGAGTGTATTCTTTAATAGTTCTAAAGAAAATACTTTTATGGTCAACCGGCCGACTTCGTGCTGTTTATGATACAGTTTTTAGACAATAAAGTGGCCTCTTTGTGAACTAGTCTTTTTTTGTTATTTTATGGACGGCTGTCAATGCCAAACCTGAATATCAGAATAAATGTGTAGATTTTAAGAGTAAAAACTGCCAATTTATGTATAAACACAAGCAAACTAGATATATGTCGGTACGACAAATCCTTTCTGCAGTCCATATTTGTTTGAGTAAAATCATACACACATAAAATCCTGTATACAACTCGTCCATAACCTCGGTTTATGGTCTCACCTTGCGCCTTTGTCGCTCGTCAATAATTCTATAGCACGTCCCTAAAAAGTAGATTATGGACTTACATAAATTTAAAATTATTTAAAAAAATTGAAAAGGTTTATATCGAATCTATACTTTTAATGATAAAATTCAAATTTGTATCTAATGTTTAGTAAGAAAATCAGGATAAGTAGGTACTTAAACGGACTCTAGATACCCAATAACAAAAAAAAAGTTTGATAATTTTATAGTCTAAAAATGTTACGAATGGAAATAAACTATATAAATTTATATTATAAAAAATTATGAAAAGTCTATTCAATGACTAATTAATTACTTAAATATATGTGTTGTCTATATTATGAGTCGTAATCGAAAATGAATTTAATAAAGAAGAAAAATTTACAAAAACATAGTATGTTTACGTTAACCATCGATGTGAAGCAAGTCACGAGAAAATCGACTACTTTAAAATTTCTCTACAATTTTTAAAGCTTACCAATTAATAGTTACTAATTAACCATTAACATTGTCGAGTGTGACTTAAAAACAAAAGGATGCCACTATTCTTTAAACACATGCATCGAATCTCAACATAAACTAATTATTCTAATAATTTCCTATAAAATATAATAATGTGTTTGGTGTGATTATTGTTAAATTAATTGACAATAGCAATTATTTTGTTTAAAAATCCTAAGCTTTATACAGAAAATTGCAGTTCATAGAAATTTATTAATATTACTTAAAATAATTAAAAAAAATAAGTTTAATACATAAAAAATATAAATATAGTGTACGTGAAACATTTTTCTATTACTAACACAATGTATGTAATTTCTAAGGTGTAGACTAAATAACTTCACATGAAGAGAATCTGTAACGATCTTGATCTTGTTATCTACCATTACCAAACAGTTAAAATTTATTAAAGCATCATTAACATATTGGTAAGTTAATGTATGCGGAAGCAATTAAAATATTAGTCTCGTAAGGTTGCATTGATATTCAAATCTTTGATCTATGAAAATAAAGCAATAAACAAATTTCATTCATTATGTGTCTTTAATTAAAAAGCAATTAATAACGGTCTTGACGAACTCCTGACAAACCTGAACGCAACCACATAAGTCCATGTAACAAAACAGGTAGTCAATACATTCCCGAGACACTAATGAAGTAAGAAAATTTTCAATTACGTTTCATATTCGTATCTTTTTCTATTTCACGTTGAAATATGGTTATTTTTTCGGAAATAGGCGTAGATAACTCCATAAAGGTGGACTCAATTGTAGTAGTAATCAGTGAACCAGACCGCGGGCATATATTTTACAGACGTTATCTATTTATTGCATTAAGAGTAAGACAGACGTTTCTTATATTTGTAATCCATTCATTTGCGTTAAAAATTCATTGGCCAGCTTCAGTCTTATTATAAGGGACCGTAAAAACCAATAAAGCCTCTTGATTGGTTCGGTAGCAATTAACAAGTTTATTACAAGAGATTATCGCATGACTTTATCTAAAGTAATTCCAATGCTAATTGATTTTATGTGAATAACTTTGTCTCTTTTTCTTATATATTCATAAACGGGATCTATTTAATAACAGAGCAACAGCAAAAAAATTCAAAAATAGTGAGGCCATTTTAATTATTTTTTTCAAAATAATGAAGTGGTTGGATTTTATGTGGTCTTACTATCAAAATATTTGCGTTCCACATAAAATTCATGTACGACAATAATTGCTAATTTTTATATGGTAGTAAATCGAAATTTTGGTAACAAAGAATGGAATTTTAAATTTTACATAAACAAAATGATTACAATTTAATAATTTTATTGACATGTTTAAGAGCGTATGCCAAATAAAAAATTCAATTTATGTTGGAATATTGGCTATAAAATTGTAATGTTCTGGAACCATATCGGGTGAACATAGTTTTATGCATTGTAGAAGTAGTTGTATAAAATTGTAATGTTTATATATGGCAATATATTCGTGCACATATTGCTTTAACGTCCCGCCATTTCCCCGGTAGATTGTAAAATAAAAATAAATATTCTTTTAATTTTTGATTATCAAGTCCTTTTTTTTTAAATAAAGCAAATGTCCATAATGGTAACTTGTAAATTATTTTATACCTAACAACTTAATGTAATAACCAGGTATATAGTAAACGTTCCCACCGTGAAGAAAAATAAAAATTTTATTAAGTGATTATATCATAAGTAAAAAAGTAAAAAATCTTTTATTTTAGATTACATCCAATAAACCGATAATTGTGTTTTTACTACAAGATTTCGTTAGTAATTAAAATTTATGCATTTACAATGTACTTTGAAAGTAAATGATCTTATATAGTATGCATCCTTTAAATATAGACTCTTCACTATTTTTTTGCTGATGAAGTTAGCAATGAATCGCTCAAGAACTAGAACCTATTTGTTACGGGGTAATTTTCTAAGCGTATTAGCGTAGGTATTATATAATTGCTCAAGTTTACATTTTTGCAACATTATTGGATGTAATTATTATCAAAAATTAATGTTGTAATTGTTTTATCTCAATTAAAAGTACTGATAAACTACATTGTATTTATTTAAATCGGGACAGCAAGATTTTTGTTGAAGTAAAGAAATCTAACCTTTCTACATATTCTAACCATGGTGGTAATAAAATTATAAAAAAAAAGTTTAACTCAACTTGATATTAATTTATTGATCATTTTAACCAATTTCACCTTTTACTAATATAATGGTCAGTTTCACCAAGATTTGGTAAAATTTGATTTAATCATAGATTAAAAACAATCGTAATCTTGGATACATTTAACCTAAGATTAAATTTACAAAGACGAAAATTCTTTTGAAAATATAAAATTGGTATTCTAGAAAATTTCTTCCTCTATTCCTTCTACGTCGTGAGAAATTATTTTCTATTGGTCGTAATAGAAGAGAACAAAATTGAGGTGAGTTTCAGAAGAGCAAGCTGGTTATAAGCGCCTATATTGCAAACGAAAGACCCTTTTCAGAAAAAATTTGAACTAGTAAAAATTTTACAAAACGTGCAAAATTTTTTCCATCTCGTAGATTGACAGTCACGTTCACGTCACGCTGTCAGTGTAACGACATTAAAATGACTTTTCTACTCTGAGGTGATGCCTACAAATTCGACTCCTACTCACTTGCATTCAAGAATACTGGTTTTTTGAACTAGAAGAAAGTGAAGTGATATTGTAATTTTCTCCTGACAAATATTCACTTTCAAGAATAGGTGTCATGAACGGTCTTCAGAAACAAATAAATTGTAATGAGTAACTAAAAAGTTCCTAACTAATGAATGCAAGGTTTGGAGATTTGTGTCAAGTTTGGACCACCCTCAAATAACCAAAGTAAGTGAAATTAGTTAAATTAAGTTGACGTTTAAGTTGTTTAGTATAATTTTTGTTTTCTCAAGCAATATTTTTACATATTTAAAGCACTTTCTATCTTTACTAGAGTACATAAGAAACAAAATAAAAAAAAACAAAATACACACTGTTGGCCGTAGTGCGTGCTATTCAAGACAGCGTATTCAAACTTGATTTTTAATAACTAGATATTAGAGTCCAATTTTGAACGACTGACTAATTGTATGCATTATGCATTACCGGCAACAGTGTGTATAACCATCTTTGTTTCTCATGTACTTTAGTAAGGACTGAAAGTATAAAGGCGGACTTTGAAACAATGAACATAACAAACGAACTATAAGTTTTGCGACACCTAGTGTCGACTTGTGTTAGCGATCCCGGACGCAAATGGTTCGTCGACAGGTATACAAAAGCAGTTACATAAGTCAATCCTTCGATAATTATAGCCAACATAAGTGTGCAAAAATTAAAATCTCGAATCGCCTGCTGTAAGTTTACAAGAGGTTGTACAATAGCAAACACCGAGAATCACTCGACAGCTGTTTTGTCCTTTTGGAACTATTCAGGAGTGAGAGAACTCGAGTAATTCACTATTATTACAGCAGGCCATTCGAGATTTTTATTTTTGCTGACACACATTTTGGGTCAGTTTCAAAAGAGCTGACGATTTGTTATTACTTATAACCAATAAGTGTGTATTCATGATGAGCTATCTTGGTTATATTGTCAAGACGTCCGCAAAACGGCTTCCAAGAAATCTTGATGAAAAAATGATCGGTCTAAGAAGGAGGTGAAGACTCAGACCACATTTCTTTAGGATGAGATTTTTTAAAGCAAGGTACTGAAGAAGAAAGGCAAGGAACAAAGAAAAATAAAAAAAGAACATTATTTTAAAAGTAAGTTTGAAGATGGTGAAAGAAACACGTGGTTAATTGGTACTCGATTAAATTTAATCTTAGGTTAAATTAATCTTCAATTAAATTAAGCATAGCGACGATATTAAGCACAATTAAATTTAGTAATTACAAATAGCTACATTAAAATTACAAAATTATATTAATTTTATTAACAAACTCAATTAGTGAAGGTCATTTAAGTGCGGGATTTACTCAATGATAAAGGTGTAATAATAAAGTAATTTGATGTACCCTTAAATTTAATCATAACATAATCTTTCTTACTATGTTTTGTGTATTGTACCACATCCACCTCAACAGGCAATACGAGTATAGGTTTTATACAGAGCTTGAAATAATATGCACTAAAAACCAAGGGGTTTCAAAATACTTATTTGCTTTGGTACAAATTTTAAATCTTCTTTGTGGGAAACGCTTAGAACCCCTCTGCAACTCACGCTCTACGAACCATGACACAATATAAATATAACATTAAATCTTTAACATCAGTATGAAGAGCTAACTTCTGTTTTAATAGAACAGTGGTGAAATCACTGAAAAACAAATTAAAAGTTCAACGATTCATAACGCGAACTTTAATCGTTACGAATTTATTGTTATTGCCTTACTTATTGGTATTTAAGAAACTGCTGACTTGCAGGAGAATCGTGTGCATGAAACCTTTTCTCGATCTGTTAATATTCATCGGTTAAGCGTGATATTTTATACGTAATGATATTCATTCAAATAAATTCTAAACTTTTAAAATTATTATAATAGCACTTGTAAGCTAACATCGAATTATTGGACCATAAATTTTAGAATGCCGTAGAATTTTCAAGGTTTTGGGAAGAATTGATATCTGGAAATCACGCACATTATATCAATTCATCAAATGATTTAAGTTGTTGGTAACATAAGATGTGTAAGTATGATATGGTAGCGCAATTAATTCTGCTCTGCATGACACCGTGTTAAAGCTTTATAATACGTGCATACCATTCCGGTTATTGTTGCTAATACATTATTTTATTGCAATTTCTGGTTTACGGTTTTATTGTAAGTTAAATGCTTAGAAAATTGAAGAAAAAAGCTGTTGCTGTTCTTTTCCATTTAGAAATTGACGTTACAATAACCGTCATATCTACGTAATCAGTTTCCGTGGCCCTCGGTTTTGATGGCGGACACCTTCTGCCCGTTGGGGTGTAACGGCTCCCATTAGCTATTCAGGTGTAACATGTGCTTGGGTTTGCTTTACCGGCCGCTCGTGGACAGGTGCATATACACCTGCCCGATCACCCTGTAAGTGTGTTTCTATCTTAAATGTTAAAACGAATTCTTTAAAGGAACTAAAGAGGGTAAATGGATATAATGCACTTCACCTGCTTTGAAACAATTTTGGGGTTAGAATAAATTTTTGAAGTGCGTAAAGATGATTAATGGCTGATAAAGATTTTTTTAAAATTACTAATGTCTATAATAAAATTTTTAGTACCTACACACCATTTATTAAATTAAATTTTTCAATTATGTGAGTTTTAAAAACAAACAAATTTATGTACTTATCTATTATTTCATAAGCGTACCGAATAATTCAAAGAAATACCTATACTGACCCACACATACGTGTTTATGAAAAGTATTTAGAAGTATTCAAAAAGCGCGGCAAACAGTAACTTTCGAAGAAAAACTTGAAAGTTTTGTTAGCAAGCAAGAAATCCGTCGTGTCCCTTGATTATTAAATGCTAAATAGTGTTTCGAAAACGGTTAAAGTTAGAAACTAGATCAGATAAGATGTAAACAAGTTCCACTGATAACTAACTGAGTAGTGTTGGAGAAGCTGAAAACACAGACATACCAATATACAGAGTATATAACTAAAATCAATAATATTCTAATAAAGGTGGGTTGATATGATGATTCGGAACGTATTGGATTTGGCATTTAATCAATATTTTCTTAAATGATCATACATAATTTTAATGGTTTAATGTTTTGAAGCTCTTTAATAAACCGCACAACTTGCCAAAAAACAAAAATAACATCCGTTTTGAAATCTGCTGCTGCCTGGGGCAAAAGTAAGAATGAAGTTTACAACAAAATTTGACAATTATCTAAAACATACCACATAAGTTTGAATTGGAAATTAAGGGGGAGTTTCATAGCTCATAATTAATGAGTAATATAAATCCTATTTAAACATTTTTAAATTAAATTAAAAGTGTGTATTTTTCAATTGGTAATGTCATACAAAATTATGTGTGTGTAATAATTCCAGTAGAAATCAAATATTATCCCCTAACTATCAAGACATGTTTGCATGAAACTTTCGATTTATCTATAAATCCAAACTTTTTCATTCTGCGAATTTTAGTTGTGAAAAATAATAAAATTCAAAATTCTTCTTGAAAATCAGTTTCACACTTTTTCTCAATGGTTTCACTCATGACCAACTCAGTAGGACGAGCCAGAAATCAAGTACCTACGAGCGATATCAAGCGGAAAAAAAATTTGGAATATTTGTCTACTTCATAATTTCGTTATTTCCAATGATCATATTTGGTACTATTTCTTTTGTTGTACGACATTACCAAAAAGGTTTGGTGTGAGAAAAATCTATTAGATACGATATCAGTTCGTCTGGGGATAAAAGTGTTAAAACTCACAGTGCAAATATCTTCATTAATGCAAGACATTTACTATCCATTGAGCCTTTTTGGCAGTTTTTTGAGAATATGATGTTATACTCAATTCTGTCTGTTATTATTTCCTGTACTGTTAAAGCTAAAGAGCTGCATTTCATTTTTCTAAATTAGTTTATAATTTTTAGTTATGGACCTAAGAGGTTTTTTCCAAGCAAAAACTTTTTGTAGTAGATATTTTGTAGGATCTTTACGGTGAAATTCTACATTGTTTTAACAACGTACTTCACTATAATTGTTTTCATGTGAGATTCCTAATCCATTGGAATTTCCGCCAGTTCTTCAACAGATTTGTTTCCGTCTAGATCGAAATTCCTTTCCACACAAAAATACTAAATCGATGCCGTATTGCAGATTCTTGTGTTATATGGGGAATGGAGTTCTGTATTCAGCATTTTTTCCGTCATATGAATTGGATTTAATTTTACACAGTTTTCTAAAATTATGAAAAAAACGACAAAATTTGCATAGCTAAGCTAAACTAAGCTAAGCTAAGCTTGAAACACGGTTTCGATTACAGTTTTGTATGCAGTTTTGTGGTTTTTTTTGTTTAGATAGATTCAGAAGGGCACGAAATCGGAGAAATCGCTTTAAGTGGTTGAGTTGATTTTTAGATGACCCTAAAAAGTACGTTTCTCTTACGGCCTCATTTGGAAATACATTCGCATAGGTGAAATCTGAGTCATTTAGAAATATCATAGGGCTCTATTCTAGACTCAGTACTTTTTATATTATATACAAATGACATATGTGGAATATCTACTCCTTGTCATTTGTTAGCTATTTTAGTTCACTTGGCCTGTAATTTAATCTTGTAAAGACTTAAAGATTTGTTTTTAAATTTATTTAAATTTAGGATATGTCTTCACTTGACTCAATTAATTTCTATTTATTATGCCGTATGACAAGTTGAGGCCGCTGGTGGTTTAGATGTTAGTGGTATTGACGGAGGTTTGTGACCAAATTAATTGTAATCAAATTTCAAGTATGGTTTTATGGAATTGGACGAAAACTGACTTATTAGTGCTAAAGTCGATTTTTTTTAAAGTCACTCTGTTTATATGCATAATGTGTTTGTGTCAACCAAGCTTTATACGGTGCAGAATATATACAGCGACATGATTTACAAAAGGAAATAAATTCTTATTTGTGATTTTACAAAAAATGCTAAAGGATTTTTCCTCTTGTAAACTCATCCCAGGGACATAATGATTCATTATTAGAGCACAAAAATGTACAGACGTGATTTTATTCTATGACCAAATTTTTGAAAATATGACATACTTATTCCTTTTGTACAATTCTGTAATGTCTTTGGGTATAAAGAATTATTATAGTTTTTATTATTGTCAACATTTGATTATTTTAAAGTCTTCGGTCGAGGATACTTTGTCGCCGCAGGCGCCGCTGTTTTCTGAACACTTGTAAGCATTTTCAGTCCAATGTCAACTTTTAAATGCATTTTTTTTGAAGTAAAAATATACACGCAGAGGTAAGTGGTTTAAAATAACATCTCTGTAAAGTTACAATTTATTATCTTTGGTTTCCACGAACCCTTTATGTTTAAAATAAGCCAAGATTAATTATCGCCATTATGTTTATACAAGTATATACCTCTACACTTTCTGTTTGAAATCTTTGAAAATTCAATTCGTAATTAACAAACTTCTACTTTGTTACACTTCCATGTCTTAACGCAAAATATTTTTTATTCTTATCGCTATTTTTATGTACTGTAAGTATATTTAGCAGCTTTTTTCTCACTTGTGTGAGACCTTCTATTTGGAGAAAAGGGCGGGAGGAGATGAGCTATCAAAATTCCATGTGATTTTTTTTACCTAGGATTCATGGAGGACAAATTTCAACATTTATAAGTATATTGTCAAAGTATCGCCAATTGCCTCTTAAATAAAAAGTATCAGCAAATTATTGTAGGTTTACAAAATATATAAAAAAGTAATAATCTTATTCACTTAATTTGGATGCTGTAACAAATATAAGTTTTAAACACATACATTTCTTTCCAATAAACACAAATAAAAATTTTTGAATATTTGTTTGTAGAAATTAGAAGTTAGTTCACAATTTACATCCGATAAACGTAACAAAGCTAACCCGAAAACATCCACGATCCAAAACAATTTGCCTTGTGGCGCCGAAATATCCTAGCGCCACGCGTCTTGGGTTTCGTATAATCGCTGATAATCTAATATTTAATTTTAAAATGTAATAATTATTAATTGCTTTATATTTGTGATGTATTATACCTAAAATAAAACGAAAACAAGAATGAAAAATTTTCCGATCAGCCTTCATCTGGGAGTTAGTGGAGAAAACGAAAATTATTTCCTAAAATTTACGTACTTTCAGAGGGCTCTTGAACTATGACAGGTATATCAGTGTTTGTATTTGTGACCTTTAGCTGACTACTTTTTGTCTGTTTATCAAATTTGCAAAAAGTAAACCCAAGTTTAGGTCTTTGGTTCGTTGTAATAAAAGTTCACGACTTATCGCGACAAGTTGAATTTTGTGTAATGGACCGATACTATTCTAATCGAGAGTATGTAGATATGGTGAAGGTATTAGGTTTCACCAATGATAATGTCACTGCTGCAGCTAGGGTCTATACGGAAAGATTTCCAAATCATCGACAGCTTACTGCAAAAACTATAAGACGCATAGAGCAACGATTAGTCGACACTGGTAATGTAAATCCCCGACGAAGTATGGGTGGCCGTCTTCCCCTCTTAGACGTCGCTGAAGAAGAGGAGATTCTAGAAAGGATATAGGAGGAACCCAGTACAAGTATCCGTACACTTGCACGGAACATGCCTGGCAGTAAAGATACCATTCATAGACTGTTACGTTCAAATGGTTTGTATCCCTTCCGCCCACAGAAAGTTTAAGTTTTATATGAGGGTGATAGGGAACATCGAGCAGAATTCTGTAGATGGTTGGTGCAAAATGTAGAACAGGATCCACAGTTCGTTGATAGGATTGTGTTTAGCGACGAGAAAACTTTTACTGCTGAAGGCAGTATAAATACGCATAATCTTCATGCCTGGGTTGATGCAGATAAAAATCCTCATAACACAGGGTCAAGAAGCCACCAAAGACGCTGGTCCCTCAATGTTTGGGCTGGCATCTTTCAGAATACTATGATGGGACCCCACCTTTTACCTCCACGCCTTACTGGAGACACCTATCATCAGTTTTAACTGGACACTTCCCGCCGCCATTCTTTGATGATCTTCCCTTGGCAACTAGACTGCGCTGTTATTTTCAACATGATGGGGCACCAGCACATAATGCCCTGCAAGTAAGAAACTTTCTCAATGAACAGTTCCCGGGACGATGGCTCGGAAGAGGTGGGCCTATCCCATGGCCACCGAGATCTCCTGACCTTAATCCTTTGGACTATTTTTTCTGGGGTTTGTTAATGACTCACGTTTACGCTGAACCAGTTGTGACGCAGAAAGAGTGTATCGCCCGTATGCATGCTGCTGTAGCGTTGATCAATGACCACATGCTACAACAAGTTCGACTAATCTTGTAACTCATGCGCATAGATGGCTTGAAGTAGAAGGTGGTATTTTTGAACATCTTTTGTAATCTTAGGTCATTATCACTGGTTACTATTATGAACTAAAGTTTATTAAAATATTTTTCGTTTTTCTTAACTAACTCCCAGACGAAGGCAGATCGGAAAATATTTCATTCTTGGTTTTCGCTTTATTTTAGTCCCCCGCATCATCCCCTGAGAGCACGGTCGTGAGTTTTGAGACACCTTGTATTTAAACTTTTAACGATATAAAATTGTATACTTAATTTAAAAGCAAACATAATAAAGTTTTTGGTCAATTCAAATTAATGTTTAAAATGAATTAAATTCCAACCGTAACCACTTGTAAAGAATAAATTTATGTTTTGTACATAAGCACGCAACACGAAATAACAATAGTAGTTTTTCAAGGAAAACACTGTACAGGAAAAGGCTTTTTAAATATCAAGGATTTTATTAAAAATTCAATTGCTAACAAAAAAAAATATTGCGTAAAATTTATAAAACAAATTCGTCCTTTTAACGGTCTGAGAAAATACCTGAGAAAAACGTTATCTCTGAATTTAAGCCGTAGTTAAGAATTTGTTTCTCATATAACTCACAACACCAGATATTAAAAAAATTACATGGATGATAAGAAAAAGAGAAAACAAGTTGAATTATCGTCTTTTAAATGGTCCATTCAGTTATCAAATCGAGAAAGGCATTAAATATATAATAAGCTTTGCGTGGAATATAAAAAATATCCGAAAATTAATTGTAGCCATATTTTATCTATAGATACATTAATTTTGTCGTAAACCATAATATAAAATTACGTGGCAAATAAATTAATAACTGTTTAAATTCTGATAAAAATATTAATGACGCTATAAATTTAAAAAAAGTTTTATGATATCTTTTTTTTTGAGTGGCGAACGCAGAAAGTGTACGCTTCAAATTTCTATTTGTTTCCCTAATGACAAAATGCAATAAATGTTATTCCTTAATTGCATTTCTGAAGTAAGTCGCTCTAATTTGCATAGAAGTAACATAATTATAAGCTCCTCTTACATCAGTTGTCTGTTTAAACTGGATGTACTTATATTTAGTTGGGGATTAATTCTTCTTCGCAATGAGACAGCTGATGTGATCTCCATTTCAGATATGCGATGGGAACAACAGTCTCATTAATGCAAAGCTTGCCCACCGCGAAGGACTAATAGTCCATGATAGTTTATATACTTATGTTGTCCTATCTTGGATAATAATTACTCTCCATTCATGAATTTTAAACAAATTAGTTAAATATCTTTAGTGCTTTTCCAACTAAAAAAATCCTATGGTCCCCAAATTCGTTGTGATCGTTTACAGACTTTTAATTAATTGTAAAGTTTATGAAACTGTATCACAATCTCCGGTGTACATTTAAAATTAAACTAAAATTTTTGAAAGTGTTAGCTGTCAGCGTTAATTGCGAGAATATTTAAATTTTACACAGTTAAACTCTAAATTATACAAAAATGTTTATGTCACTTCATAAGAGTTATAAGTTCTCTTGTAATCTTATAATTTATATTAGCAAATGTGTATTTTCTGAAGACAAATTGTGACACGGACTTTAAAAATAAGTCATTGCTATATATTAGATCGTCCCGATAAATAACATCGTATTTAGTTTGTGCACGTTCAGCTTGTCTAGCATCTAACAAATTCTTTACAAGTTTAGAATTTACGTGTGTGTATATAAGTTCATGTACAAAATTAATTTAGAACAATAATGCTATACAGAGAAGCATGTGAAAATGTAACGATCAATAAGATGCAATGGTAGAAAATATCTGGAAATCATAAGTTAAATTCATTCATTTCAATTTATTTGTAAAAATAAGTATGGTATGGAAACCAAAAAACTGTACACTATACAAAATTTGTTAGAAGTTAAGTAGAATGTAGAACTTTTTTTTTTAAATTAAAATACATTAATTTGTGTCAATTTGGTTGGAAACATTTAAAAAAGGCACATAACTGAGTATGATTAATAAGTACGTGATTAGTGATTACTATTTAAGTACATACACTTTTAATTTAAAAAATTTTAAATTTATCTTATGTCAAAAGTAAGAAAATTAAATCAAAAAAGATGCTCTGAACATTTTAATTTTCTTCGAAAAAGACGTAGAAATAAAGTGTCCAACAGCAAAAAAATAATTACGAATTCATCATAGTGCCAACCAGAAAAAACTATACATTAAAATGTAAAATCATACAACCAGCCGTTCGATTAAAATCGAAATATAATCAGTTTCTTATGTTCGTTAATTGGCTTTCCCTTAGTTTTTGTAATCATTTAATAATAATAATACGAAAAAATCTTTTACGTAATATACACACCGTGTGTCTCTGGCAAGACGCAACATAGGATTTTCACTATAGAAAAAAATTTGATTTGATCCTCTATTGCTATGAAAATGTCGGATTGTAGTATACCCTATACGTTACGGCATCTTGTTGAAGTTAGAAAGAGAGAGCAAGTGTAGAATGTCTATTCTTCTTTCAAATGTAAATATTATTCTTTAAGTTTGTAAAAAGTAAGTGTTTAGTATTTTGTGATTTTACGAAAATTCTAATCAATGTTCAGTTGCTTTCATATTGTAATATAGCTATTGAAGCAAGCATAATGAAATACTTTTGCATAAAACCTGTTTGTATTGAATTTGAGGTTAAATGAGTCGTTTGTTTTCTTGTATTGTAGACCTGTGTGTAAACTATTAGACATAATACTTGCATCTTGCAAGAATATGCAGGTATTCTAAAGCTAAAAGTTTATTTTAAGTCAATACAGTTGTTATTATAGATAAGACAGATATTTCGATTAGTATGCATCGAGTAGTTTGTCTCTAGCACAGGTCTCTACCGATAAACAGAAGTTGGTGTTCTAAGGACTTTATTCGAAATCAGCGAAGTAAAGTATAACCCAGAATTGGAGGTGTTGTACATTTTAGCTTCTTGATCGTACACAATTTGAAACTCATGGGATTAATGAAGATTTTAGAAAATGCCCGATTAAGATATTTAATGTTATGAATAATGAGAACGTAAAGGTTTGTGCTTTAAATTATTGAATTTGCTATTTCTCTTTTGACTTTCTATTTCAGGTTTTTAAAATCCAGAAATCAACAAACAAGAAAAATATATTATTATTTTAAAACCGTCCAAGAACAATTTTAAGAATGTTGTAATTTCAAATACGGTTTTTTATTAAAAGTGATTGTCGTTTTAAGTGTTAATTACATTTTATTAAAAATTCTTTTCTATAAATGTGTTAGTGGTCCTGAAAAGGACCGATTTGTTTGTGGATATACAGAAGTGCAAGCTAATAGGTATTACATGCAAAGTGCTTGGCTTATAGCAACTGGTTAAAATGCTGTCCATTTACTGCTAAACAGTGCCCCAAATAGAAGTATCGTTGCACATTTGCAATTATATTTGCTGGTATATTGAAGCAAACTTCCACAATTTTATCTTTTAAAGACTCAATTATGTCGTGGGTTCTGTCGGTGTAAACCTTCGAAGATATGTAAGGCCATAAAAAGAAATCGTTGAGGGACAAGCCTGGTGATCTTGGTGGCCAAGTAACTTCCTCACCTCTTCCAATTCAGCTTCTAGAAAGGGCTTCATTTAAAAGTTGTGTTATTTGATTCTCATTATGTGCTGGACACCCATCATGCTGATACCGCAAACTACATTGAGATTAAACGAACATTCATCGGTGAAGCAAATATTCTTAACAAAATTCATATCATTATTGCGTATCTCATTAATGTTTCACAAAATTCTAGCATTTAGTCAGCATCGGTTTATGCTTTTTAAAATTTTATGAACTCGAATTTACACCACAGTCGATACTTAGTTGTCGAATACTAATATTAGAGTTAAGTTGCCCAGCACTAAGTACATTGATTTCTTCATCGTTGTCCATCTTCTGGTTTTGTTGAACCTGCTTCGGACGCTTGTGTACTACACTGCGGTTTCTCTGCCGATCCGGAAAAAGTATAGCAAATAAAGCAGAAATGTTTCTATAGCTTTCACCTCTGTATACCCCCTTAACCATTTGAACTTTCTCAGGGATTGTATACACACTCATTTTGAAAAATTAAATTAGAGAATAATACAATAAGAAACACGCAATAACAATTAATTGTAACGTATACGTCAATACGAAAATTTCATAGCCTTAGTGGATCAATTCAATTTTTTTCTATAATGAAATTCCTATGTTGCGTCTTGCCAGAGACACACGTAATAATATCATTAATTACTAAAATATTAATTGATTAGATAAAAGTTTAAGCAATTTCCAGTACTGTTTTTATTTATAATCGACCAGTTTCGACTTGAAATAACTAAGTGAGTCATCTTCAGAACAATTACAAATTATTATTAGTTGACAAATTTGACAAACTTTATAATGAGACAAATGGTGGAAGATGACTTCCTTAGTTGTTTAGTCGAAACTGGTCAATTATAAATAAAAACAGTTTTGAACATTTCAACACCCTCCATTCCTGGAACACGTTTTCGTTTTAACAAATTCGTTAGAAATTCCTGGTCTAGTAATTAGTGATTAAACTTATACCGTCAATCTACCATCATTTTTTGTTTTATTCACTTTCAAGCTTCAGTTCTTGTCGAAGGTTTTTGTTAGGAAATTTTTGAACTACATTTTAAAATCACAAAACTGCATAATAAACAAGTTTGTTGAACTGCAATGTCTGCATATGGTAACCACAAACCACAAATACCATAATTCAAATTACCCCGTACTTAATTAATTAACACAGCGTTAAAAATTAAAATGCAACGGAAAAGAATGAAAATATCAAAATTAGAAAAACATAATGTGCTACATTTTTATTGTTACCAATCTGAATGATATTCATACGATCACGAACTAGATTGCCGATTATTGTTTACGTGATGTGGTCACGGATATTAAAATTTTCTAATTATGTTGTATTTAAGGTGTTCGACCTTAAAAAACAAGAGAACCCACCGCTTCCCCAAAATAAAATATACAGCATAAGAACCATTTTGAATTGGATCACATTAAAACGGTTAAAGTAGCAATCAGTAATGTTACATAATAAATAAGAACATAATTATAGAAATCGTGCACACTAGCAATAACGAAATGACTTCAATTAAATTTTGACAAGCAACGAATATTAGATAATTATTTGTTAATTGCCTTGATGAAGAGCCTTTTAGTTTCTACTAACGCATTTAACCGCAGGTAATCTAAAATAAGTTTGACGTTTGAATTCATCATAAGTAGCATGGACGAAGAGAAATTAAAGTAAACCAATAATAACACGACAGTATCAGAAATTCTTTGAAAAAAAATGACAACCCCGGGCTAAACGGGAGAATTCATCACGCGACCAGCCTTTGTTCGCGTTGAGGAATGCGGCTTTAAAATTCGAAAAGTTAATTGGCCGGTCCGCCACTGTCCGGTAGCGAAGCTTCAACCATTAAGTCATGATACCACCTTAAAAACTCACCATTGTTCTTATGAAAACATCACATATTAAGATGTTGAAGTAGAGGATTGTTATTGTGGTATAGTGTAAATAAAATTCATTCTTAAAACTGATTAATCCTTTGGGCAAACCACGATTCCAGTTACAATCATTCTTGGTGTACGCACGACTTTGTTTATATTCTTTTTTCATCTCACGCTCTTTACTTAAACACATTTTCACTTGTATTAAAATAAATCCCATCCAATTAAAATCAGCAAATTTAACGATATCGTAATTTAAAAATAAAAGTTCGTTTAACTGTCGTTTCCCAAAAAAAATAAATTTTTATTAACGCATAGAAAATTCTTACCTAATAACTAATATCATTCAAAAGCAGTAGGTTTCTTCTTCTTAATTAGAAGTTCACTACTATTTTATTACTCGTTAATTATTCAAAAACGATAACGTACACTTTTGACTAGAGCTATGTAATGACGTTTTTATAAAAATTTCACATCGTTACATACAAAAAATATCAGGTTGTTCTTCTCTCCAAATACTACTATTAAACCAAATATTATAAAATTATTTATGAATTATTTAAAAATTTAATAATTTAACCGCCAAAGAAGTATGGGTAGATTTACTAAATTAATTTACTAAGCTCATATGTCTACGTTATCATATAAAATATTTTAATTGTCGCTTATAACCGTTGGTGACCAATAATTTCCAAATTTAATAAGTTTATAAAAAACGTCGTTAAATTATTTTTCTTTTTAAGCGGCGCCTTTACTTAATGTTTACTATTGATAATATATGATAGTCATGTATTACAAATCCGAACGTGGTATGCATTAATTTAATTTTGCCGTAATTAAAAAAATACATTATAATAATGGTGTTAAAAATCGGTGGCACTAAAATTTTGTTAATTTAACGCTAGGTTTTTTAACTTATGGCTTCTAAATTAAACGTATAATTATTGTTTAAGTGATTTAAATTGTACTTAACGTAAGTTGTAATTTGCTGTAACTAGATTGTACGAGTGATGCGGTTAGTAATTAACAATTTGACTAGAAACGAATCGTAATTGAAGTTTTAAGCGATACAGTTACTACAGGTGATAATGAACAAGAGTTTACTAAAAGTACATGGTTATAAAAAATTAATTAAACAACTCAAAAATTCGATACAAGCTACTATTTGTTATTGTGTCAATTAAAATTAAATTTTTTAAAGATTGACGAAAGTTTTGCGCTAAAAATACTCTTTTTATTTTCCATCGGGGTTATTATTAAATTTTAAATTTTGTATTAATGAATCGTTAAAGTATTAATAAAAAAAACGTGCTTTAAAACAAATAAAAAGAAATTCAAAGTTTTTAATCAAATGAAGATTTAGTTACATCCTTTACGATGTGTTTACTTCTATCGTGTAAATAATATGTCACCTAAATGCTCATTAATTTTTAACATAGGTACAGTTTCTAGAAATGATCTAACGTTTTCAAACGGTTATAATTTTTATGTCAATTAAGTTTCTTGTTTTGACGTATGGGTAACGGATTATTTTGTTTATGATTTGTAGTCGTGTAAAATGTTTTAAATAATTAATTTCTCCTTCGCATGCTCTCTTTAATATACATGTACAAAATAGTAACTGTAACGTTTAAATATGTTAATATTTTATATAAACACATCCTTTTAAATGACAACCAGTTTAATTCAGCAACAATCAAAACATTTATAAAAAAAAAAAAAAATTTACGGAAAAGTAATTAGTTATTAATTTAAATGTGACAAACTATAAAAATCGTAGAATACAAGGGTCTAATATATTATAGTAACTTTTGTTTAAATAACTCTCAAAAATATGATTTATGTTATAGTTTTTATATAGGTGACCGAGTTAGTAATATATTTTACCACTAATGGAAGCCGTACCTATATGCGCATTTATGCAAAATAAATCACTAACGATTAACTATTGTGGAAAATGGATTACCTGACCGCAATAGCATTATCGTGCAACATGTATTATAACAAACGAATGTAGTTTTTTAATTAACTTTTGTTTATCAAATGAAGTGAAATTTGCGCAAATATTTGTCTAAAAGTATTTGAATAATGATTGTGTGACCAACCTTGAGAATCCGGAATCATTTACAGCTCACTTAACGAACATATATAAACGATTCTTACATGAGATTTCAGATGAAATTTCTAAATATCCAGTCAATACAGAACAAACCACTATCAACAAACTACCCAAACGCAATTGTATTCCTCCACAATGGCCGAGATACAAGAGGCTAGTTTTTCAAGCCAGGATAGCAAGCTACTAAGTCCTATTAACTGCCCGGTTTGATGTGCTCGCATGGAACATGCTAGTGCTGTTTACATTATCCCAGATAATTTTCAATCCTTGAAGTAAAATGGACTGCATTCGTAAAAAAAAACATAATACGACCGAAGCAGTTATTTCGAAAACTACTACTAGCTTACTAGATTGAAAATAAAGGTAGTTTTATATACACGAAGATCGATGCATATTAACACTAGCTTGCTATCCTAGCTTGAAAAACTGGTTTCGTGTATCCCGCTCAGTAAAGATAGGTATGTACAGCAACGGACGCATAATAAAAAAATAAGTGATTTGGAACTGATTTGACATGACTGTCTTCTTTTTTTGGACAACCTGGACCTAAATCTGAGAACAACGACTGTTGAAGATAAAGGATATAATGAAACAGTTTTAGAAAACGCTGGAGTCAACCAAAAAAATGCATGATTGGTGATAGTATATATTTTCAATGCCATCGCAATCTAAATTGACGACAATTTTATACGATTACTAAGGGTGCACACAATCAAATTTATTTATTACCAAAATATTATTTTTTCCACGACATACTTAGAAAACGGACGTTCCTTCTCTACAAATAGTAAGGAAAATTGGTTTTTCCTCACTAGCGAGGAAAATAATGTCCTGTTACAAAAATGCCTCTTTAAAAAAATGTAAAAATGTGTCATTAGAACTATATGCGCCTAGTACTTAATTAAACAATTGAATTTAGTATTCAATCAGGTTTGTTTAATTTAATATCTTATATTTCGACTTAAAAATTACATTTATTGGTTAGAATTACGCGGCTGCGCTATGACAGATTGAGACCACACCGATACTACAGAATACTGTAGCGAGACTATTGGGACCCACCTATTAAATATTACTTCTTTCATTAGGTTGTTTTTTTTGAGGAATGTCGTAGAAAAAATGTTGTGTCTAACACATGAGAAAAGCCTTTTTCCACTCTCACTCTAGCTCAAGTGGGAAAAAGAATCGCTTTCCTCACTTGTTTGACAAATAACTCTTGTTCTATTGCTAAACTACAAAAAAATGCAAATTGCGAGTGTACGAATGCAATTGGCAAAATAGTATTTAAATTTTCGTTGTCAAGGGGTAATTTTTTCTGACGGAAGTATACTTCGACATATTCTCCAAGGGTGCTTTGGAGATATAGGAATACAAGATACCACCAATAGATACCACCGACAAAATGTGCTACCTTGTAAGAAAAGTGACATACTTATTAATGAATGAGTGACGATTTCATACAGATTTGCTACTAAATATTTTCTTTCGTATCATAAAAATGTAACCAGCTTACGAAAACCTGTAATTTGTTATCTACTATTGGTTTCAAAAAGAAAGACACCTGAGTTTAGAATGTTATAATTTTTTATTCGGCGTTCGGTTGCTTTGAAAATTGGCATGTATGTATTTGTACTAGCGATCAATAAATGTCAAATTTGTAGGTGGACTGTTTTTTTGGACTTATTTTACATAAGGAGAGTTTGAAGTCGTGTAACATCATTGTTTTTAACTTAAAATATATGAAATGTTAAACAATAATGCACCCACCCTAGATGAACGGGTTAGTTTAACAAATTAACCCTATTAATTACATAACTTTGCCCCAGTTAATAAAAACTTTAATCTCACACGATAACGGAGACAGCAATACATTTCCAGAAGTTGAGAGGCAAGTAACTACGGGATTTCTTTCGCGCCAACAATCCCTTTTCAAAAGAAAAGTTCGATATTCTCAGAGTTAATTTTGTTTGTAATGTTAAAAGTGTCGTTTTTAATCTGGAGAAGCAAAGTCAAGATTAGAAACGATAGTTAATAAACCAAAACAAATCTTGGGTGAAATTTCTGCATCTTTAGCACCTATATCTCGATAATGTGAACAATTCATCTTTATCGATTATCACTATTGTCGTATTCTTATCCGAAAATTTAATCTTCCATTTAATTTAAAATACCATTTAATTAAAAGTTATACTCTTGTCGTAAATGATAAATTTTGTTGTCAATTAATAAGATTAAAATCCACAAATGGAATACAATATGACAATGCTGATAGCCCTAATTGGATTTTCTCAATTTTTTTCAATTTTTTGGCCCCCCCCCTCCCTCGTTGTGAACCTTTGCATCAACACTGTTGCCAATTCATTAATCAACGTCATTATTGTAAGTTTAGTTACTTAAATTAAATATTGTACAGTCTTTCGGATTTATAATGGCGCGGTTTACAGCAGGTACATAAAGTAGTCTTTCCCCTTTAATTGAGTAGATATTAAACAAAATAAAATGAGATAGACTTGCTATTGTATAGATAGACTCGATACAGGATTAACAAAACTTAGGGCCTGAAGCTATAACTTGAAACTGTAAATTATTGCAAACGGTGATTAATAAAATTTCAGACATTTAAAACAGGTAAACGTTTAGTATTCAATGAGAAGGACAGAATTACCACTTTACATAATCAAGAGTTCACAATTTAAAATGTTAATATAATAGATACTAAGAATTTTTGATCGATTTTAGAAATAAACATCCAAAGAAATAAAATTTTGCAAAACATATTTTAATTAATTAATTTAATATTAATTATCTAATTATAAAGAACTAAAATTTTGAAAGCATTAAAAATTAAGTCATTTAAATGACCTTATTTTAAATGTGCAAATACCAGATTAGCCATTTGTAAATGTTGATAAGTAAAAAAACGTGGGTATTTTATACTTTTCTGACTTAAAAACAAATATTTTTCATAACAATACATTGATTTTCGGACAATTGCCATGATTAACCTCTTAAACTATTGTGCTGACGAAAATAGATGTTTTATCAGAGAAAGTTTAACTTCTGAATCTCCCGTTATAGTTTTTTTTAATATGATGAGTAATTTATTATATTTTACATGAAACTACAATATCTAACTGCAGATGAACGTTAAACTTTTATGAAATCATCATATGCATAGTAGTTTACAGTTTCAAATTATAGCTTAATGCCCTCAGTTTTGTTAAGCCTACCTATACAATAGCAAAATATTTCCCATTTTAGTTTGTTTATATGTATGCAATTAAAGGGGAACTAATACATGTACCTGCTCTTAACCGCGCCACTATAAACGCAAAAGACTGTACATGAACAAATTTTATGCACGAGACAAGTGATTCAAAGACCTTCTAAATGCCAATTATACGTCTGCGGAATTTTGGAAAAGAATATGAAGACACATTTGTCGGAAAAGTTGCTTTAATGCGAATGCATCTTCATATGTGTTACATTAACACGAGTCGACACTAAATGTCGCAACACTTATTGATGAAGAGTAATCTTCCAGTTCTATGTATAAAAAATACCAAACGTTACCTACTCTACCTACAACTCTGAGAAAAAGATTCAAATTCTACAAGTAGTTTGAGATTGAGATCTTCATCAACTTAAATAACTATTGTGATAACTGCAAAGATAACCAATCAACACGCTTCTGGAAAAAAATAATAGAAGCATTGTTATATAATGCTACAACAATAAATGGGGGAATCGATAATACTGAGAATGAAAACTGAGAAAAGAAAAAACTATGACAAGAATTGATTCAGAAAGAAATCAACTTTTTTCAAAGAGGCAAGAGCACAGTAGTAACATTTTATGAAGAGTGCGATCGAACGAATTTTTTTTAGTTTGTTTGTTTTTCTTTAGTTCATAACGCATTTGACTATTTGAATTTGATAAATCGTAGGCCTTGTTGTGCAATTATTTAACAAACTTTAAAATTCCCAAGGACCTTCTTACGAAATTTCTCCACTGTTCACGCATATACTTGCTTGCTCACGCTCACGCCAGGTGTGGAGTTGCCTTAAAGGCGGTTCCATAACTGAGCGCACATGATACGAGTACGCACACGTATACAGATGTGGACGAAGTATTCGTTGCTTCTCAAGTTGTATGTTGCGTTTCGCCGCACGGGATGAGCGCACATGAAACGAGCCACGGTTTTTTGCACCCGCTCAAAGAAAATCATGCATGCGTTTGAACTCAGTATGGAGGTGAATAGTGGTTTGTTTAAAGAAGTCGATAAAAAGGTGCAATTTAAACATCTAATTTTAAGTGCAATTTGCCTACTTGGAAAGTTTAAATAATAACTGCAAGCTGGTAAATGAATCTCCAGTAACTAGAGAGCGTAGAGTCACATCTACCTTCTCCCTTTCTCCACTGTTCACTAGTTTCTTCTAACAAAAGATTATTCAATGATCTTTGCTGATCTCAAGCATTTTTTTTAATACTGCGAATGACCAAAGCGCAGTGAGCGCACACGTATACTTGGTAAACAAAATTGCATCGCACGGCCGGAGCGCGTATATTATGAGCGCGCACACATATACTTGCTTGCTCACTTCATGTTCGGTCAGGTGTGGAGTTGCCTTAAAAGCAGTTCCACAACTGAGCGCACATGATACGAGTACGCACACCTATGCAGATGTGAACGGGGTATTCGTTGCTTCTCGAGGTATATGTTGCGTTTTGCCGCATATGGTGAGCGCACATGGAACTAGCCGTGGGCTGGAGGTCTTTTGCACCTGCTCAAAGAAAATCATGCGTGTGTTTGTACTCAGTATGGCCGTGAATTTAGACAAAATGGTTTGTTTAAAATAGTCAGTGAAAATATTCAATTTAAACGGCTAATTTTAAATGCAATATGCTTGTTTGGACATTTTGAATAAGAACTGCAAGGTGGTAAATGAATCTCTATTGGCAAGAAAGCGTAAAGTGGCAACTAGCTTCACCCTTACTTCAATACTTTTACGAAATTTTGTGTCTTGTTTTGCAATTACTTAACAAAAATTAAAAATCTCCCGAACACCTTCTCACGAAATTTCTCTACTGTTCACTAGTTTCTTCTAACAACATTTTCTTTTATACTGCGAATGTCTGGAGCTCAGTGAGCACACACGTATACTTGGTAAATAAAATTGCAACGCATGGGCTGAGCTCGAATATAAAGAGCGCGCACGCATATTCTTGCACGCAAGACATGAATCGTGCGTGTGTGTGTAGCCATCAATGCAAGTAAAATAAAGTTACATACACACAGATGGTGTAATACATTAGAAACAGTGTGTAACATTTTTAAAACTAGTATTTTATTAAATTATAAACAAAAGTTAATGTTAAGTTTCAATGTGTTGCTAAAATAAGTAATTCCGTTGTTTTTTAAAATAAAATCTACCATCAAATTATTATTAACATTTAACCTTAATCTATAGATTAATATAAAATAACTAATTTGTAAAATAATAAATAATATTACATTTTCACATCACTGTCAAAATGATCTAGTTTTCAAATTTTAATTTTATTCAATTAAAGAACAAATAAAGTAGAAACATAAGATGAAGCACTAGTTTTTCCATTTTCTGCTTTCTAAGTCGACACATTTGTGTCAAAAAATTGCATTTAATTTTTTTTTTCAAAGTAGTACAATTTATTTTAATAAGATTTAAGATAAATGTAAATGGTTTAAAAGTTGTTAATTACTAGTTACGAATTAATTAAACGGTTAAATACATATAAACTTATCGCCCAAATTGTAAATGAAAAAAAAGTTTGAGCCAATTCGCGCCCATAAATAAAACAAAAAACATTATTTAGCAGATGTTGCAAGTAGATTAATCACTGATAAGTTAATTGCCAGAAAGTGCGATTTTAAAACGGATTTGCTTTTTCTCTATTAAAATTAGAACGTTTTACTATTATTGCAAAATCTTTCTATAACTTTCAAAGTAATACTTAGAGAAAAACGGATTATAAATATTGTGTACTTCTGTCAGTGCACAGAAAACAAATCATCTTGAACGCCTATTATAGGATCTTTTGCATATATAATTAGACGTTAATTGCTTATCCAAACTTTCCCAAAATTTGTGGCCGTCATTAATCGTTAAAATTAAAATTGTATCGAAATTTACAAAAAAATCATATAAAATATTAAGAAAGATCTTCGTAACTGTTAAAATATTCAATTCGTATTAATTTTTATAACTACTACATGTTGAAGTGTAATTTTTTAAATGTGGGTACGTTATGAGTACGCCTAGTTGTAGATACAGAAAGATGGGGACCACCCGAGCTGAGATGCTACAAGATAACAGCTAATAGCGTGTACATCGGAATGCTAAGTAGCAAAACTAAACTCAATCAATCAGTTAGTCAGAATCACGTCGTTTCGTATGTTGAAATTGTACGATTAGATTATCTGTATTATCGTAGAACGTTTAACAAAAGATTTTAATGGTGGCGAGTGAGTACAAAAAAAAGTGATTCTTACTTGGCGTTAACGGAAAAATGATGTATGACTTAAGGCTACCGGTATAAGACCAAAACATTTAGAATGATAGACCCATCAATTAAACCGATTGATTGATATCTAAACTTTTAATACAATATCCAAAGAAATTATGTGGCACGAAACGGAACTTACTTTAACGGTTGTGCCTACAGCTAAAACACATTATAAAAATTGATTTAATTAGAGAGCGTTGCCTTGAGATGTATTGGATGGTCGCGGTAGATAACACATTAAAATCATTGCACCTTTTCAGAAATAGTTCACCAATATTGATTGTAGTGACCAAAGTTGTGTCTAATTCAAACCAATACAAAATCTACAGAGTCAAGAGTGAACATTTTCACAAGAACAAATTACAACTAACATTAATTAGTTAGACACAAACCCTGAAATGCCCCCCCTCCTCCCCTCTTCTTCTTCCCCCCCCTCCTCTCTTTTCCCCTTCTTCCTCCTTTTTTTTTCTTTTTTCCTCTTTCCTCCCCCCTCTTTTTCCTTTTTTCTTTTTCTTTTTCCCCCTTCTTTCCTTTTTTCCTTTTCTCCCCTCCCCCCTTCCTCCCCTCTTCTTTCTTTTCCCCCCCCCTCTCCCTTCCTTTTTTTCCCCCCCTTCCTCCCCCCCTTTTTTTTCCTCTTTCCCTCCTCTTCCCCTTCCCTTTTTTTCCCCCCCCCCCTCTCTTTTCCCCTTTCCTTTCCCCTTTTCCTTTCCCCTTCTCCTTTTTTCCCCCTCTCCTCTCCTCTCTCCCCCCCCCTCCTCCTTTTCCTCCTCCCCCCCCTTCCCCTCCTTCCTTTCCCTTTCCCCTCCCCCCCCCTTCCTTTTTTTTTTTTCCTCCTTTTTTCTCCTTTTTCCCCCTCCTCTCTTCTCTCCCCCCCCTCCTTTTCTTTCTCCCCTTTCTCTTTTTTTCCTTTTCTTCCTTTTTCTTTTTTTCTCTTTTTTCCCCCCCCTCTTTTTCTTTCCTTTTTCTTCCCCCCTCTCCCTCCTCCCCCCTCCTTCCCCCCTCTTTTCTTCCTTTTTCCTTCTTTTTTTGTTTTTTTTTTTTTTTTTTTTAATTTTTTTTTTTTATTTTTTTTTATTTTAAAAAAAATATAAATTTAAATTTATTTAAAAAAAAAAAAATCAAAAATGTCAACAGGAAAAAAGCTACGGACATCCAGACAGACAGACTTTGTGAATTCATAAGATGAACTTTTGTTCATCAAAAACGATCCAACATGCGGTAAATGAATAATAACAATAAAATAATAATAATAATAAACGTAAACAAACACCACTAATAACAGTAAATTTACGAATAATTTTTAAAAGGCGATGTGTTAACTTGCTGACATGCGTCAATTAAAACACTGACTCACTGACTGAATGGGGTGATTAGCACGAGCGGGTGTGGTGATGCGCGATAGTACCCGATCAAGTACAGAAAAAAATAAAGGAATGATTTGTGGCGCGAGTACTACGAATTTGGCGCTAGGCTGGACATTTATATAGTACTTCACACGGGCCGCAAAGAAGAACCTCGTGGGCCGCGGGTTGCCGAGCGCTACCTCGTTTGGTACAAGATGGGTAAAAATCTAGAACATTACATGATAGTGAACATGAATAAGCCATACCTCAAGAAATTAGGAAAATAGACAACATATTATTAAAAATAAATAAATATGTTACCAAATGTTAACCAATTATTCTCTTGAATCAGAAGAATACTTATGTTTCATTCATCAATTCCAACTCCAATGACGCAGGGTATAATTATTATAGGATAATAATAATAGTGCTGTTTGGACTAGACTAGGAGGTAAATCTTCTACAAATATTACTGCGTGGACAATCTATACAATAGTCGCAGTATGTTCCAACAAAGTCAGAAAATTATGGTGTATGGGTACCTATCTATGTGTTGATGGTGATTGTGAAGCAAATGTTGGCGAGGAAAAAGTTATAAATGTAGTTACTCACTGCAAGGGTTTTTGAAGACATAGATGAAACATTACGTTCATCAAATATGACTTTAGAACAAATAATGTTTATCACCGAATAGGTAATCATCAAAAACCGGAAATATATTTTACTAATTTTGCATTTAGCAAGGAAGCTGCGTTGTAAACTTATTGAGTTCATTAAAAGTTTATTGGGATGTAATTTAGATACAACTTTAAAATTTGGGGTTAAGTTTAGTTTCCTGTAAACTTTTTCTAAAATATTTTTAGCTTCCGGTAACTTCCGGTTTAAGCAGAATTTGGCCAAATTGCTAATTTAAAATAGAACGTCCAATTTATTATTTCATTTTTACATTACATTTTACATTGAATAAAAATTGATTTTTTTGGGATTACTTTATAGTTACCAGTTTAGGATACATAGAGGTTGGTGATACATATATAAATATCTAATACTTTGTGTCCGACACACTTTCTCTGTGCGACTTTTCTCAAAACTGCTGCTTTTCCGAGCACGCAGGTCCGAAATATTTCGGTTTCCCGACCATTGTTTTTTGATACTTATGTACTTCATATTTTCGGATGTTGAAGCTATTTTGACAAGAAATTCGAAAATTATTTTGTCCAACAAAATTACTGCTTTTTGGCTAGTCCACGGTCCCAATCTGTCAATTTATGAGGTTATGTTTTCGTTATACAGTCTTTTTTAATTTTGAATTTATTCGAACGGAATATCATGTAGATTAATAAGGGCTACAAAAGTGAAAATATTTTAAAATATATAGAGTGGTACACAAACGAGTGAGGCATCAAAGTTATGTTTTTTCTTATGGTACACCCTGTATTTGACGACAATTTTAATTTCTATGAAAAAAATAAAAGCCAGTTCCTTCGAGGATCCCTCTACTTAGCTAATACGGTTCTTTAGATATTTTGATTTTTCAATAAATGTGAGATCTTTTTAAAAAATTGAAGAAAAACTCATTGGTTTTCACCTAATAACTCATCACTTCATCAACCACTGAAGTAAAAATTTCGAATACTTCACAAGGTGTTCAAAAATTCAAGTGTTATTATGAATACATTCAAATTAGATTATCTTGCTTATCTCAAATAGAACACCCTGTATTTTGTTGGCTCATCTCATAGAGATAATAATTCTCTTTCATATGGTACTATGGTTTCCTTGCCCAAGTGCAGTAGTTTTTGCGCTAATCACACTTTTATGAATATAAGCGATGTATTTACATTGAAATTGAAATTTCCAACACAATCTAGTATGTATAGTTTGTTGCAAGTGTGCTCAAAGATAAACAAACAAATGTGACATTAATTTGAATTATTGCTTTATGTTGTTTGTTATGTATTTAAAGAATTCAGATTATCCAATAATGTCGAGAACCTACAAACGAAAAATCACAACGGGTAATGAAATTTCTCCCAATTAGGTGTTGTAGCATCTGTATACGATATGGATGACATCTGTTCTTCTTAAGGATTTGAGATACACCCATTCGACTCAATCCTAATTTATTGGAATTCTTCTTCTAGTGCAGGTAGTTAGATTTCCGTGACAGACAATAGAACACTCAACTCGTTCTCAGTATCATCAGTAATCGGCTTCTTTTTTATTTTCTTGTAGCAACACTATCAGTAACACGAAATCTTCGTAATAGTTTTTTGAATACGTACTTATTTGGATGTACTTGATTAGGATATATGTGAGCATATACTCTTGATGCCAAAAGACAATTTTCCAGACAATGCATAGTATCATGTCCATTTTTTCTTAGAGTGAGTACTGTTTCATTTTTTGAATAGGTATATCAACACTATGTATGGATATGATTTTAATTTTTTTCTGATTGAACTAATAACATTAGCGCAATTTAACAAGGTTTTCAAATTGTTTGTTTTATTTGTCAGAATTATTTTGGTTTCGTACCGTTGACGGTTGTTAAAAAATTATCATTTATTTGACACTGCCCGTATGAAAGCGACTTTTCTGGGCATCAGAAATTTGTCCACATTACATAGAAAAACGTCTTCGGAAGCAATCAACCAGCATACAAAAGCGGAACAAAATCCGTCAAACCGTTCTCGAGTTATTCCCAATATACAATATTTTTTTGGAAAGTTTGACACCCTCTGGCGCCCTTATGGTGCACTTTTGGTTATAGGTAAATTGGTGTCAAACAGTTTATTTTGAGCCAGAGAACCTCTGGTAAAGCCATGTACACACCTTTAAGAAACACCCTGTATATGTATCATCAACCTCCATTTATCCTAAACTGGTAACAATTAGGATTTCACGCCAAATCTAAAAATAAAATTAATTAATGGGATGTTCCATTTAAAATGAGGAACAAAAACTTGCGGTTAAGCCGGAACTGACAGGGAGTTGAAAATATTTTAGAAAAAAAGAACATCTGAAACCAAACTTAACCCCAACTTTTTAAAGGCGTCTCTAAATTGCATCCCAATAAACTTTTAATAAACGGGTTGGGTAAATAACCCTGTATAAAAAACCAAAGTCGCTAGGGAAACAAATGTTTTAATAAAATACAATTAACATTTAGGAGGAAAATCTAAATTTAAACTAACAACAATCAGCAAATAATTTGAGTATTGGGCATTAAGAAATCCAAAGGGCTTAACTATTTTTTTTAAAATAACATCGAAAAGATGCCGTCCTTGTGCGTTAATACACATTACAAGTCCCCTCCTTCAAAGTTCTCCATAACTTTTGTCATAGTGTTCAACAAAGTATCGTGTTGCGATCAGGTATCAAACCACTACGCTAGACCTTAAACTCTTTACAGAAAGCTTCGTTGAACAGTAACGACAGATCCATTTGATTTGAAATACTATTCAACAGCAAACAGGCGATGTTGCACGGTCCACTGCGCTATTGCTACTAAATCTGGACGATCTAACGTACAAAATGGCGTCACAGCTCACAACCAAATCGATTGCTGTAAACAATATTGTGTTTGTAAAAAACTTAAATCTCAAGTTTTTACTTGTAGATCAGAAAGATGAAGATGAATGTTGTACACGTGACGGTCATGCCGTTTGGTTGTGTAAGCGCTTGGTTTGTTTGCTACTGATTTTGTCACCTGAGTTTACAAACGTTAAGTTTTATTAGCGTTAATTTGTTGTGATCTCCGTCGTATTGAATTCTGCAGTGAGATACCTTTTGGTTTGGTGTGCATACCTACTTATATTATGTTGTATTGTGTACATATTTGCTTTGTTCGTTGGTTTTGTTATTAATTTTCATTAGATTCTTCTTTGATGCTATAGAAGCATTAAATTTACATTACCTTATATTTCTCCCAACAATAGCGACAAAGAAGTAGTGAACCAACATTAGACGTTTTGACCACGATTGTGAGGATCATCACCAGGTAGGATTTCAACTTTTTGCTACTAACTTGAACCTTTTACAACCACAACTAAGTTCTCAGACATATTGCACTGTTGATATTATTGTACTATTTAATGAGAGGTTTATTATCGTTTGATAAACATTATTCTACTGCAGTTTTCTGTTCAGTGAAATTGAAAATTTTATTATTTACTCAAACTTTTCGATCAGTTGTAACAAAAATGTTTACTACTAATCCAACAGTTGTTGTTTTATATATAAACAGTTCCAAAAAATCGCACAACCTTATTTATGAAATATGTGTCTTAACGACATCTCGTGTTATAAAGAACACGAAACAACTGTTGGTTTTTCTTAGTTTATCATTTATATGTTGTCGCAATAGTCTTTTTATTTTTAGGCATTCACTTTATCAGCTATTTTAAAACTCACTACTTTTTTTTCTGTAGTTGATTGAGAATTTGATTTAAAAAAAGTATTCAGTGTATTATTTAATTGTAGTAACTGTAGAAAAAGTAAGAGGTATGAGGAAAACCATATGGCAGTATTGGTATCGAAAGATGAAAGGAATCATAAACGTCGATTTATTGGAAAATGTTATCGTTTATGTATATAATAAGCTATAATCATTCAAATTGTGCAATAATTTTAGCTCAATGCAATTTTTGACATGTTTATTTAACATTCGAATATGTAGTTACGTTCTTTGTTGTTATTGTTAAAAGTTAACGGACATAAATAATTTTACGTTTCCGTCATGGCTGAAATTTTGTTTTAGCATATTACATAATACCAAACGATAATAGAAAGGTGGCGATTTGGGATTGTAAATATAACGACTTTATTTTCTTACATGTTGCGGAAAGGGTGTCATTTAGTTAATGTATTTATAGTTTATGCACCACTGATTGTTACCATTGAACTGTATCGAAACACAATCATGCTCCATTAATGATATGTTATAGTAGATTTTCATTCATATGACCTACGAAAAGCATTATTTTCCATAATCTCATTTAAATTATGTATAGTTTTCTGTTGGAAGAAGCTATTTAAAATAACAGTATCAAAGATATTAAAATCAACAATTTAACCCAAAGCGGTTTTATTATTCTGTAATAATTGTAAAATTATATGGGAAGTAAGTAATTATGACTTAATAAACTCGAGAAATTATTTTCATTTTGTACATTGCTGTCGATTCGGACGTACCGCAGCAATAACACGCAAGGATCATGCCTTTAAACTGTTGATATAAAGTACTTGTCAACATCCTTATACGAAATTTGCATGCTAGTGTTGTAAAGTACATTATATGTTATACTTCTGCGTTGGATGATGATTTTTTATTCTTCTCCAAATAGGTTACGTTTACTTGGTATGCAATGACATTCACACGCTAAGTATCATGTATAAAGCAGGATAACATATTTATAAAACAATTTGATATAAATAAGTAATTACGGTACAAATAATGCAAAAGGAAGAAAAGATCTCTAGGACAAAGTTGAAACGGACAAGATAATTAATGAATGAAAGGTTATGGGAATCTGCATTTGAATTAGTATTACTATATCTAACTGAAAGTCAAGGTTAATGTTTATTAAACTAATTACCAAAACATTCAGACAAGCATATAATGGCGTTTTAATAAACTTAAAAAACAGTTTTCCCTCTCTCAGTAACAATACTGATGGACTATCTATTTAAAATTAAATACTGTTATTAGATGAAACGGTGCTATATGATGACGTTCTAGAATAACTTATGTTGATGGTAGTCCACGAATTGTTACAAAAAAATAATACAATAGATAGATGAAACCGAAGCATGTTCTCAGGTCAATATCTTCCTTCTCTTGCCGGTATCTGTCAGTATGCTACCTGTGCTAAAGAAGTAGTTCATATTAAAGTTGTTTGATTCACCCTGCTGAGCGCACCTGACTTGGTTCTACTACTGCATAGGATGTATAATTCATAACCGAGGAATTAAGCATTTCATTGATTTATCTCTTCGCAGAATCCCATTATGCAGACCTTGTCAATTAAATAAACCTCGGCTTTTGACATATTCTCGTTTTAGTTAACGTTTGAATACGGTTAATTGGAACAATTTGATATAATTATTAGTAAGACGTAGTCGAAAAGTTTCAGCAAAAATTTTGAACAATAAGCGAACTTTTTATATTATTTTCACAATAAGGTAAATAAATAGTAGGAAATCAATTATTCATCTGAATTTTCAATTTTAAGATGTAGTAATTATAGGTAATACAAGTACACAGAATTGAGTTGTCACAAACTAATTTTGTTACCTGATATAATTTCTAATTCTTGGGTTTTATAGATTAAAAGTGTAATAATCACTTCACTTAACAGAAACATGGTTGAATTATTTAAACCATAAAAATACAATAGCGCATTAATTAAAATACCGAGCCTTTTTCAGGCTGTGCAATTAAGAATTCTTAACACTTTTAATTAAGAACAAATCGTTTATCTTAAACTGAGATTTTAGTTTCACTTACTGAGATTGTTTTAATAAACTATAATATAGTATCTAAAAAATTAATTTTTTCGGATTATGTATCGACAAAAAATTGATCAAATGGATGCCAATGCAAAATCAAATATCACACAGGTTTTACCTGCATATAAGAGTATAATAAATTCAATACTTTATTGAATGAATCTATGTGGTAAAATTGTTTAAAAGTGAATATTTAAATTGCAGTTCATTAATGTTAGTTTGATATGTAAAAGTCGATAATTAGGTAGTACAAATCCTATAACTACTTATCAAGAAGTATATAACCGATGCTACATTACATTGTTGATTAAGTGGTTCACAGGCTCTGTTTTTTATATCAGATATTCATTTATATACACGGTGAATGAGACAACCCGTGTCAGTAATTTTTTTCAAAAGCGATCAGTCTCCTACTAGAAATAATCACCTACTGGAAATAATTTTTCTGCAAAAATCTATAATATTTAAGGATTATTTTAAAGAATTGGGCAGAATCTCGTACGAATATATTTCTAAAAAACAGAGAACATGAAAGGAAAACCACAGTACAGGAAGAATGTATAGTCTTAGCAAAACCGACAGTAATTACAAAATTCTTTAGTTTATCGTATCAAGGATCTCAAGGAACGCAGCAGTAGTTTTGTTTCATAATGGTCCTGTAACAGTTCTGCCTTTTTCGTTATCTTGTTTTTGAGAACAATCAGAGTTATTCCATGTACAGGCGCTTCCCTGTTTTTAACGTAAAAGATCTACTGGTTCTAATACGGACGCAATTTGATCGGGCAACAGTGAACATAACTCCCTCTTCGTTTACACGATCCCACACAACCAAAGTGTAGTCCACATCGAAAATTGTGGCAGCCAAATACTGTGGGTCATCAAGTAGAGTGCCAATTAATTTTGATGGAAGAATATTGAACCTCGACCTAGATTCTTTTTTTTTAAGCTATGAATATTACCTTCACTTTATTGTTGGAAAATAAAAAGTATCATACAATTCTGCCAACTTTTATTGAGCCCTTGATGCTTTAAAAATTAGGTAAAAGGTTTGGATTCAGGTCAAAGTTGTTTAATACATACATCCTGTAAAATGCTATTCGCAATTGCAAATTTCTTCGAATTTTTACAATCAACCTGTTCATAAAAAACAGAAGATCAGGAATAAAAACATATTTGAGCGGCTCCTAAACCATAGACTCGAACAGCAAGAGACATTAATTTTTTCTAGAGTTTTATAATTTTTTAATCAGTAATATTCAGTCAACCCAAATAACCATGTTTAGTTTTTTGAATTAATTTAAAAGTTATTGCTTGTAGACGTTTTTTAAATCAAAATTATTTCTAATTTTATTTTTGTAAACATTTCCTAAACAAAAATTTGATTCGATAATTAATCGAGCTATGGTGTTTAATTAGCGATACCTTCAAATATATTCTTTAAAGAAAAAAATTAAGTAAGCAACGTAAATTACCTATTTTCTAAAACGTGCTTAGTGTAATGATTCATTCTACAGTCCTTCTATAAGATAACCCCTGCTGAGACTACCTGCTGTTAGAATTGTAAATGATACCCTTAAGCCCTCTTCACAATGTGCAAACTTTTGTTTACAGAAATTTCATGAGTGTACATGTTTGTATTACAAAAATTTTTACTTCTATCAATTAACTATACTTGTCTCAGTGAACGCATGGAATAGTATAACAGCTACAATTTTCAAGCTTTCATTACCGATTCATAAAATAGTAAGATATAAATTTTTTGCACATAAATACTTTTGACACGACAGTTTAAATTAGGCGTTTTGTGACGTTATTAAAAAATATCATGTAAACACCGATTGATTACTCCATGCGATTACCCTGACAATTATAGTATACAGGGTGTCCCAGAAATCACTCTCCAGGCTTGTATTTCCGTTATTTTTTATGTTTTATTATTTTTTTAAATTTTCGTAAATGAGACTAAATTCTCTATAAGATAAATAAATACAATTTTTAAATTCTGCACTTGTATTTTAACTTATATTATATACAATATGTCCCCCTAAGTTGGAATCATATGAAAAACTTTTTATTATTAATTTTAGAAAAAAAAGTTATTTTTTCATAAAAAGTTCTGCATGTTCTAAAATCTAAAATACAGTCATCAAATATCAATTTTTTCAGTCGTATACGAGGTTTGTCAAAAAATATGAATTTTACTCAAGAGTAAAGTACCTTTAAATTTTTACAATATCGGAAAATGTTATCAAAAAAGTTGATCAGAAATAAAACTACGTTCAAATATGCAATTACATCCATTTACATTAAAAATTAAGTTTATTTTGTTTTTTTAATAATATTTCTATTTTGAATGAACATTTATCTCTTGTGATTATTTATTATTATTTATGATAATTTGACTAAAATATTATAATATACTTTTACGATGCTGTGAGTCATTTTATTTCTACAGGGTGTTGAACTTTTATTTTTCAAAAATGTTCAATAAATATAATAATGTTATCAATGTAAATGGTTGCAATTGCATATTTAAACGTAGTTTTTAATTCTGCTCAACTTTTTTAATAACATTTTCCAATATTGTTAAATTTAAAGGTACTTTACTCTTGAGTAAAATTCATATTTTTTGACAAACCTCGTATACGACTAAAAAAATTTGATATTTGATGACTGTATTTTAGATTTTAGAACATGCAGAACTTTTTATAAAGAATAACTTTTTTTCCTAAAATTAATAATAAAAAAGTTTTTCATATGATTCCAACTTAGGGGGGACATATTGTATATATTCAACTTTTTTTTTCAAATAGCATAATAAATTTTTTTAAATATTTTTTTATATGGTTGTAAAGAGAATAAAAGGTACTATCCTAAATATTAAAAAAAGTATATTATGCTATTTGAAAAAAAAGTTGAATATCGCTACCATTATACAAATGCAGAATTTGAAAATTGTATTTACTTATCTTATAGAGAATTTGGTCTCATTTACAAAAAAATTTAAAAAAAATAATAAAAAAATAAAAATAACGGAAATACAAGAGAGTGATTCTGGGACACCCTCTATATTAGATATAATACGGTGTTAACAAATTAATGTTTACAAACTTTGTTTACTACCAGGAATAGACGTTGGATAGTTTTTGAAAAACATTGACTAAATGTTTTTCTTGCTTTCGATACATGGTATTTATGTTCGTTTTCATACCTACTCAATCTGTAAATCTATATTTGACAATGTGGTTCCTTTTCATAATAATGCTATAATTTTAAATTGTTATTTTGAAAATAAAACTGTTTAAATGTACCCGTCCAATCAATTAATTTTTGATGCTGTTATTTAATTTTTAGTTAGTTGTATTTGTATGATAATGTGATTTTTAATTTTTTCCAATTATTTTGGGAGTGAATAAACAAAAATCCATTATTGTAAAAGCAAGGAAATTACGATTTAGTTTCAATACTCTTTCCACTTTTAAAGAAATTTATATAAAAGCTCCATAATCATAACCATTTTATGGAAGTTACCAAAAAGTGTCGTCTATTATGGTACCACTAACAAGATGTCCAAATATGAAATACTGCACATTAATTAATTAAGTAACGTTCCCATCTAATCTAACATTATTGTCAGATAATTGTTGACTGTTTTTTTAGCATCCATAGCTCGAGGATTGTCAAGTTCATTAACTTAATAAAAGAAACGGCAAACTAGCACACCACACCATTAAAAAAATTAACAAACAAAGCCAAAGAAGAATTGAAATTTCCGACACAAAAGCTAAATACAGAAAAAGTGATTATATAATAAGTATCATGACAAACACAAAAAATAAAATGCAATTTACGTTACAAGTAAAAATAAAATTACTTAATCTAAGTTACAGTTAAAGTAATTATTATTTAAAGAAAGAAATGATACAAATTACTCAAGATTTATCTGTCACGATCTTTTTTCAACAGCTAATGTTAAGCAACAATTAGTACACCCGTGCAATTATTTCAGATAAAATTCTAATTAATATTTTTCAAGGAGTACTGCTTACTATATTAATAATGCTGTTTGAATTACTGGTTTAATTACCGTTTGCGGCATGTCATTCTTTGTTTGTTGACATTAGGACTTTACGCAAATATTTTACAGACGTCAACACAATTAATAGATATTACTTAATTGATATCGTTAGTAAAAGTTTACATGCACAATAATACTAGCAATTCATTCGCCGTTTTAATTAAATACTAGCAAATTATTGCTTAAATTAGTGTTTAATCCGTTACAGTTATCTTGATAGTTGTTGCTATTTGAAACTTCCGTGTTATAAAAATTTGCGATATTCATTTAACCACGCCTTGCTTCCTATAATACTTGTTATAAATTATCTACATGGAAGCTAGGAAAAGCAATAGATAATGAAAGGCATTAAATAGGACATTAAAGGTATCTTCAGCACGACTATAATGGAATGCTGATGGTACTACAATCCCGTATTTATAGATCACCGTTTTGAACTATAAGTTTTAGTTTAAATTTTATAGTTTGCAAGTGAAAAATGATCGTTAATTTTCTAGAGCGTCACATTAAAGTTTGATTAGATAATTAAATATTTTATACTCTTGTTTAATTTCTTCCGCCAGTAAGCTAGTACTTTTGATTGCTTTTACAGATAAATTACTTCCTAGACATCCTGACGGAAACAAACTTCTGCTTGAATTTAATAAATTTGTGATATGTTATTTGGCTTCAAGAATTATTAGATACTCCAGGAACGGCAAGTCCGCAAATTCGTAATACGAGAATCACGACTTACATATTTATTGCTATATAAAGATACACAAAGATAATTAATAGAAATGGAGATGTAAACATTCCTTAAGTTTATTCTAAAAATATAGTTATCATAATTTATTAGAGAAAAGATTATGACATTTTTTAAGAAAAATGTACTTCAATTACTTTAAATGTCATTCACCTGTCTGATGAGATGTTGATGGTATCTATATAGATTTTTTAAGTGAGCAGTTATTGAAAAATAATATCGCATTTTTAATGTATGTTGTTTCAAAATGTCTCATGGTTAGTATTGCAGAAAACCACTTTTCAATTTTCATTTGAAACATATATTTTAGTCATGAATATTCAAACTTACTAAATTAAAAAATACATTTAGATTCTTGATTACAGTTTCAGTGTGAGAATATAAACGTATGACTAACGTTGAATTAAAATTCCCGTTCTGTACATTTTTTCAAATCAGATTTGAGTTTGCTTTTATTTTTTTTTAAAGCAAATCTAACAAAGCCTTCAAATAGAACGTATACGATATAGGCAGTGGGAACCATTCTAGGACCGGAAAAAAATAATGAATGAATCAAGTGGGTTTATAAATTCTTGTTAAATTTCTCCGTTTTGGAGCCCAGTGTTTTTAGTGAGACAATGGGAAATGCTCGGGTGAACTCCCTTAGCATGAGGGTAAGTGTATGTTGCCAAGAAAACTTCTAGTTCTAGTGTTAAATATCATTGGTTAAACTGCTGTTTTTAAGAAGAAAATTAACTATTGGATCTGGACAGAGACCCTTGGCCTCTTGTGCAAGAAAGGTTTAGACTTAATACGTGAAATTGGTTTTTGGTTAAAGAGGATAAATGATGAAGTAGTTCAATTTCATATTTAGAATAACGTATTGGTTGAAAATCTTGCTAGCATTATCTGAACCTTTTCTTCTAATATTTATATAGAGGATCTTTTCTATTTATTTCTATTTATTATAATATTGTGCATCCCAGGGACTAAAGCATCAACTTAAGTCTCTCCTCTCGAAGATTAAAATAGTTTTATAATCGCAGGGAATTTAAAGTAAAATAATCATGCTGTTTTTATAGCAACATACGGTGTAACCCACTGGATCTGCATACACTTAAAGGTATTTAATTTGATGTTTAATAAAATTTATTTTTATTAACTGATGTTCTACCATAGTTTATAACCAGTACTAAGAAGTGTGTTTTTATTAAACAACTGAACTGATTTAAAATTAAAATTATGATTTTCTTTAATTGCAATTCATTTTTGTATCAATTTAATTTTTTTTCAAAGTTCTTAAGTATATCTTGCAAGAACTGGGGTAAATAAAACAATGTATAAAACACAGGACTAAAATGCATTAATCACTCTGGCTATATTTCGCTCAGGCAAATCAACTTTGCTCTCAGGATTAACAAAGAACTGTAGTCCCTTGTTACAAAATATAATATTCTTTTTCTTATATTTGTTTTATTTTTTGTTACAGATAATATACAGGCCACCAACGGGACGGATATTTATGACAAAACAGTAAAAGTTTTTTCATTTTAGTAGCTTGCAGGTTGATAAATTTTACATTTTAAAATTATTTTGAAATATACAGTATGTCCCAAAAAAAGTGTGGCGCATCAAAGTAATATTTTTCTTATGGAACACCCTGTATTTTGTTACGGTTTTATTTTATAAACCGAGAAAAGTGTCGTGAGCAATATGTTACCGGAATATAAATCAGAAAACGTATGTCGCGATTAATACGTTGGATGGAAGTCGTATTTGGCGCATTTTGCGAATTTTCGATTGGTTGAAAATAAATATCGATTTAGATTTCAAGACGAAGGCTGACATTTTGTTTTTTACGTTCTTCTTGTTGCTAACGGGTAGTGTTTAGCGTTAATCGTTAATTAAAATTACATAAATGGGTTAAATGTGTTAAAAGATTTCCAAAAACAATTGGTTAATTATATTTGTCTAAACCTACCGTAAGTACCCGTTCTTTTTCTCTTTTCATACAAATTTTAAATGCCACGTAGAATTCTTTTTAGACGTTACCTTACCTTACGTTTTGTTCTGTATCTGGATAACTTTGTGGGGTGTTTGACTAACCGATTAAGACCTTCCTTTTCGACAAAGTACCCACGGTTAGCGACATCAGACAGTTGCAGACAATCGGTGGGTACCACGTCTACCAGCTAAGGGGTGGCTATGCTTTATGGCTTAAACGAGGGAGCCTAACGCCTTCCAGTTCTCTACAACACCTTCTCCAAGAAGAATCTCGTGGTTACACAAATTAAGGAAGTGTCGATCTCGTCGCTAACTGAAAATCCTACTCTCGGAACTTCGTTCACCTAATACAGCTAAGTCTTAGGGTTTAAGTATCTTATTTATTGCTAACGAGTGTGATGCTTCTGTACATACGACATAAAACGGCTTTAATCTTTATTTTTAAGTAAAACCCTATTCGATGGTACACTCAGCAACCGAGAGATTTGAAACAGCTCAATACGGGCTTGTGCACTTCAATTTTAACGGTTGTCGTAAAGTCAAAAGGCCTTTTGGGTTTGCGGGAGGTACTTACCCCGTTAGATAAGTTAGTTTAAGCGTCAGTGTCGTTGCATGTTCGACCAGATAAATTGCCGTGTGTAAATGGTATATTTACACCGAGTGTTCCTATCAGAGAATCCTCAATTGGAACGTTAACACTACGATTGGTGTTGCTGAAGCTTAACTGTAAATCCGGTGCGTTATTACTATTACTTATTATTAAGCGAGACTACTGCTTAAAGATACGTGACGACATCTGACAGTCTCTTTTTCACTCTCCTATTGCTATAGAAATTTTAAATTGTCTGTCTTTCTTTTATAATTAATTATTGTGTCAATTTGTTCGATCTAGTGTATCTAGGATTAAGTAAAACCTTTTGATCTCCTGTTGGTTGGTTTTATTTGTCTCTGTTACCCAGCAGGTGGCGCTTTGTTAGGACAGCGGTTTAATTTCTTCGAACTCCTTAAGGACCCCACTCTACAACGACGCCGGAAGTTGCTGTTCTACCTAAATAACAATTTTCCACCAACCTAATACTACGCTGATCCGTATTCCTTTTATTTTCTTTTTTAGTTTCCTCTATAGCCGTCGTTTATTTGTAAACCTCAACCGTTACAATTTTATTACGTTTTTTGATTGCCTAGTAAAAATAAGGTATACTTTTTATAAAGGTTCTTTATACCTAAATACAAAGCGTTCTTTGTTACGTCGACTTTTTTTAAAATATGGAGTATTAAAAAAACAATATTTTCTAATATAAGAAATCCTCACAAATTTACTCTTACATCTAAAGAGTTGGGTATTAGATGAATGTCTTCCATGATTAAATATTAAACATCGCTTTACAGGGTGTTCAGAATTTATAGGTTAATTATTAGACATTCAATATGTAATATGAGCCTTATTTTAAATGGAATACCCTGTATTTTATAAATTCATGACATTAACAAAAAAGTCATCTTTCGAATGATATCAGGGCGTCCTATGCCTAAGTGTTACAGGTTTTCAGCAATTTACAGTTTTCTTTAAATTAATGGTAGCGAGATTTTAAAAAAAAAAATTCAAAACAAATAAAATTACCTAATGTATTTATGACATAACAATATAAAATATTTGAAAAAAAATAAAAAAAAAAAAAAAAAAAAAAAAAAATAATTTTTTTAAAAAAAAGACGAATTAAGAAAAAAGGAAAAAAAAAAAGAGTGGTTTTAACATTCATCCCACACTCGTTTGACTGATCCCTAAATTTTCCAAAAACATTTTGTAGTTGTATTAGGGTTTTCCGTGACATATGTGACACTTCTCATAATTAAAGTAAGTGTCAAAATGCTCCACTTTTCTTAACTAGTGACGAAAAATTAAATTTTTCGTCACTTGGGAGTTAGTTTCGACATTTGTTTTGAAAATCGTAACCATGGTTAAATCGATTAGAATTTTAATTCAAAATAGGTTTAATTCCTTTTTTAAACTTACTTTTTTTTAAAATATTGTATGTAACATGTAGCGAAACATGAGTTTTTGTAACTCATGTGATTATCAGACTATAATGTCTTAAAATGTTATTATTTAATTAAATTACGTATGCATTTTTTGTTTTAAAATCTCTGGCTACCATTAATTTTAAGAAAATTGTAAATTGCGGAAAACCTGTAACACTTAGGCATAGGACACCCTTATACCATTTGAAAGACGACTGTTTTGTTAACATTATGAAATAATAACATACAGAGTTATCCATTTAAAGGCTCATATTACATATTGAATGATCCAATTATTAACTTGTAAATTCTGAGCACCCTGTAAAGATATGTTTAATATTTGATCATGGAATATCTAATATCCAACTGCTTAGACCTAAGAGTAAATTTCTTATGATTTTTTGGACTAGAAAATATTAATTTTTTAATACTCCATATTTAAAAAAATCAAATAACTACGAACACTCTGTATTTAGGTATAAGAAACCTTTATGAAAGTATACCTTATTTTTACAGGCAATAAAAAACACCATAAGATACTGAGTGTTCCATAAAAAAATTTTACTCGGTTTATAAAATAAAACCGTAACAAAATATAGGGTGTTCCATAAGAAAAAATATTACTTTGATGCGCCACACTTTTTGGGACATATTGTATATTTCAAAATATTTTAAAATGTAAAATTTATCAATCTCTAAGTTACTAAAATGACAAAACTCGTAAAACGTTTACCGTTTCGCTATAAATATCCGTTCCGTTAGTGGTGATTCACCCTGTATATAAGAATAAATTCTAGTTTTTGTTGTTTTCATTTTTAAGTTGAATCTTCCACAAACGCTACAAATTCAAGAAATTAAAAATTAGAAATAAACATTAAATGTATTCATTTGTTTTGCTATTTCAAAAAATATTTTAAATTATGGTAACCTTTGGTCAAACCGAAAGTGTAACTTTTTCATTGTCCTACTGTATATATAAGAAGATTAATAATATATGACTTTCAAATGTCAGTTCTCACGAGTCTCAGATTGTAATCAGTTCTTATTGATTCTGATAACCATAATTTCGATGCCGTATCAAGAAAGTATCCAAAATATTGAATTTTGTCAGCTAAGGTAAAAATCTACTTATTGGTCTAGTCAGTCTTTGGGCTAATTATTTAAGTAAATTGACCTCTTCCAAACACCACTTTGTAGATTATGATTCAGCGTGACCAGTAAAGTCCGCATGTAAGCAGTATTCGATTTGTGCTTCTATCGAAATGAAAATTCAACACAAAGTGGTCACGTGATTCGCATTCTAAAACGAGTTCAACCATTTAAAGTTTTTCTATAACTTTAAAAATTAGTTCCTAAAGCTTCCATAGATCAGTTTTTGGAACTTTATTTTGATTTTATGGATTGAGCTTGATACATTTAATGGAATATTTCAGATGCAACAGTTTTCTGACTAGAAGTTTATATCGTAACAAAAATAAAAATACAAAAAATACTACAATGGGTTAAGAAAATAATTTAAATAAAATTGAAGCATTGAACGTCACTTATCCTTAGAACCCACACCACATTTCACATATTCACATGGTGAGCAATACCTCTATATCCTTCTTTTACAAGTATTTTATGAATGCCCCCTTGTTTGTGTAAAGAATTCATTCTTGTAACATCTCTTCACAAATTATAAATACGATTAACAAACCTCAATTGCCAGTGATGGACAAAAACTGTCTTAAAAACTCATAAATATTCAATTTTTTAATTTCCCACAATTCCTTATAAAAATATAACAGCCATATGTCGTCATGCAATGGCTGTGCTGTTATATTTTATGTTCTTATTTACCTTCTATAATGTGTACACACTTAATTAATATTATTACATGTGAATACAAGGGTGGGTAAGGGTTGGCATGTTAGATTTTAGTGGTTATCCTAAACCTTGAAGTAAATGCTTTGCCAAGACGAACCAATTCACTATTGCACACGGTTTCGTCACCACACTATACAGGTTTATACTGATCTTCTGGGGCACCATACATAACACTTACATCAGAATACAATATTTGTATAATGTACCGTACAAATAAATAAATAAATAATTTCGAAGGTATGTACTATTGTAAAGAAGTTATAATTTTTTCCTAGTAAAATTTGTTTCTTATGAAAACATTTTACATGTGGTTTTATTTAATTTCTATCAAAAACTGGCCGGTTATTTTGTGGAAAGATTATTTTGAAAATTGACAAACGGCACTTGATTTTCATAAGTTCAGTTCTATCACGATGATGACAACTACGTTTCACAAAATTATGTAGCCAATTTGTTTATTGTTGTTTAGAAAATTGACTGGTCACACGATTAAACATGCACATAATTTTGGTAATCAAAATTGATTTGATTTTTGGTTAACCATAATTGATATTTAAAAAAAATATTGTTAAAATGTAAAGCATATACAGGGTGTCCAGAAACTCTCCTGACAAACGAAGACCGGAGATTCCTCAGATAATTTTAAGACAATTTAACCCAATTCACCTAGTCCGAAAATGCTTCCTAAGGGAGCTAGAGCTCTTTGAAGATGGCGCCTGGTAAAGTAAAAAATTAAAAGATAAACTTCGAACTGACAACAATTTGACAATGAAAAACGTAGGTTTTACTTTTGTTGGCAGTTCAGAGCCAACTAGTGCAAAAAATATAAATTTAACTTTAATGACAAAAAAACAAAAAAATTTTCAAATCCATTTTTCTTGAAAACGGTGTATCCTAATGACTTAAAGTAAGAGTACCTTTTAGTACTAGAATACCTGAAAATTTAATAATCTAGTGTCACAAATGCTTAAAAGTTAAAGACAAAAAAGTTAAAATAACCGTTGACCCACCCAAAATGAACGCCTATGACCGGTACTAGAAATTCGCAATTGATGGAATCGATTCATCTCTGAAGGCTAAACAAGCACACCAGTTTTTGCTTTTCTAAGTAGAAGCGTTCTGGAGGTATTTAAAAAAAACTATTTACAAGGCGCCATCTTCAAAGAGCTCTAGCTCCCTTAGGAAGGATTTTCGGACTAGGTGAATTGGGTTAAATTGTCTTAAAATTATCTGAGGAATCTCCGGTCTTCGTTTGTCAGGAGAGTTTCTGGACACCCTGTATATGGTATCGCTACCTCGTGGTAACATCATCACATATGGTTTGACAAATGAACACTGATAGATAGATAATGATGTGAGCACCAAATTCTTTAATTAACGCAAACATGCTACTGAATAGAGACAGGAGCTTATGTTTTAGGATACGATAAAAAGATATAGGTCAGTAAAATTTATTTTTGCGATTAAAAAATTTTATTACATTAAAGTCGGTGAGCCAAAAATGAAACAAATTCTGTATTCTGGTATGCAATTCTAAATGCATTTAAAATTAGAGTTTCTGGTTGAAATACCACAAAACATGCAAATTATAAATAACTTACTTCTTCCATGCATTAAACTATGATTTATTTCCCATTAAATTTCCTTTTGTTGTTAATATAACCCTGGGATACAACATCGTTTCAAAGCCATACTTAGAGATTCATATTAAAAGTAGTAGCCAAAAATTTGAAAATAAAAACATATAATATCTATCCGAGTAGATTGGATGTTGTACTCTTAGGTAGATTACATCCCTAACATATAATTACTAGCGGACAGTAGTTCGATAGCGAGCTGTAATCACGGTCTTTGCTTCGGGCTGATCGAACCGGCTACCGTTTCACATCCAGCCATCCAATTAATACTGCACCAGATAAGTGCATCCATCTAAAGAACAGACTTTTGACACGCTCTGAAGTAAAATTTATTATCTACCTGATCAATCTTTTAGAAAAAAAACTGTAATTGGATTTTTGTTAAAATAGAGATTGTTATCTGACAAAGACAATTTATAAAAACGAGATCGATGTGTTTATTACTCGATCGGTTACAACAATAAACATAATATAAATCACGCAATCTACAACGAAATCTTAAATGTAGCAACTTACAGCTTCAAAATACCGAGGAAATAGTTTTAACTACCGTTAACATCGTTTGTGATTGTTATGCAGAACTAAAACCGAAGTTTAATTTATTTAAATGACATCGGTAACGTTTTCATCTCTATGGGTCCGATTATATTAATAAAGACAAAATAAAATTTATTGAATGAAATCACGACCAAGAACGGAACAGTACGAGTTAGTATAATCAGCTCGATGGAAGCTTTCAGAAAATAATGATATATTAATACCCAAGAGTGCTACTAGTATGTAAAATAGCTTTATAATCTATATAGAGCGATGTATATTATTTAGCTCGAAGCCATGCTACTTTGGTGCATTATTCATAAGTAGCGTGGATAGTTAATCTAACAGAGAGTGTAGTATATATTTACGCTATACTGAACGAATGGTGGCAGAAGTAAAGGATATTAGTGATCCTACGCGGAGTGTGTCTATAATGATATATGCAGGACATTAAGAATGCGCAGAGGCGGTTGCAAGATGGCGAATTGCCTTAAGCCAGTGGGCATCCTGAGCAAACTGTAACATGCTTTGCTAGATTATTGCTTGTTTGCTTGGTACCAACTATATTTAATAATTACGTTAAAAATAAACGGGGTGACTTTCTACCTGAAGCCAATTTTTTTTGGAAAATACATGTAATGGCAATAATTAGGTTTGAAGAAAATGGCTTTGTGGAATTTTAAGAATGCTTTTAGGGTATAATTAAGTTTAGTAAGTTCTGCTTGCAACAAATACTAATTATTTACTTCCTCAGACTTCGAGTGTATTATGGAAGTTTTGTTTTTGACTTTCAAATTACTTTAAAAAGTTATTTTTTTAGTGCAACAAATGTCGGACGGGCTAAATATTAGTCTGGCAGTAAATAACAACTCGTAGGAGATTGGATCTGTATCTCAGTGCGATCAGAAGCATTAAACACATACTCCGTCTTCACATGATGGACTGGTAATTAGACGGTGTGCTTGTCACGCGCCGTGTTACTTATATAATCACAGGCTAATCATACCTTACTTGAAGATAGCTTCTGAAGTATAACACAAATCGTATTTTTTTATGGCCACGGGTATTTTAAGTGCAGTTAATTAAAACCTTTGATTATACAAATTCATTTTGTTTCATAATTGAAGATTTCAAAATTGACTTACCGGTGTGGAGAAATAGGTGGTTCTTCAAATTTGTGTGTTTGGAAAAACCTCTCGAACAGATATGGCATTTGAAAGGCCAAGAACCGGAATGTACGTACATATGAGATCGAAGATCACCTGGCGTAGGAAACGACTTACTACATAGACTGCATTTGTGTGGTTTATCCTAAAACAAAAAGTTCATATAAACGCAGTGTTTGTAAACAATGAATAAAAGCTTCAACTAAAGATTAATACATAGAAATTATTCTATTTTTTCTCAGTAGTGAGAAAGTTTTAGTATTGCACAATAAATAGTATTTTGTCATATACTAGGAAGGAAAAGATGGTTTTGAAAAAATGAGTTTTTCATTATGATTTAATCATGTTAACGCAATCAGGCAGAAACATGGGGTAAATGATTTAATCTCGTCATATGAGATTATATAATGATTTGCTTTATAACATAATGAACGTAATTACGAAGTAAAGCTCTTTAACAGAGCTAAATTGTAAAGTAACAGCTAAAGATCAAATTTGCTGGACCGAACATGGTATGGCAGCTGATACTATAAACATCCAGAGCAAGTAGTCGAAATGTACTTTTTTCAGTTTATTAACAATGTAATAGTGGGTAAATCTGTGTGAGAATCATAAGTTTAAAGTATTCAATAGTTTTGAAGATAAAATGGAAGTGCCAAAAAGGAGAACTTCAACTAAAACAAGTAGATAACATAAAATTTAAAGTTGAGAATTTTTTTTCCTCCAATATACTATAGTGATTAAAAAAAAAGTGACCCCGTTTCTGAGATAGGTAGAAAACTAAAAAATAAATGGGGTTTGATTAGTAAAAAAATGTTGTAACGCCATCCGTATTCAAGATAAAGGGCGTTGAAGAAAAAAAATGTATACACATTTTTTACGATTTTGTCGAAACTACTGGCAACATTGTAATGAAATTTTATACGAATATGTTTTGGAAGCTGATACATCCCATTAATTTGTTTTTATATCTAACTCTTATAGAGAGCGCTAGTTACACGGTTCGTACCAAGTAGTGAACTGTGTTCTGAACACTGTGTACCGTTTTAGGAATATTTTGATACTTTACTTTATACCATCATCGGTTATAACCAAATCAAATCAAAATATTCCTAAAACGGTACACAGTGTTGAGTTTTGTCAAAAGTACCTTTTTGGTGTAAAATTGAATGATGTTTAAGTTCATTTAAAATTTTGATTAATAAATCTAACCTTAATAAAGTTATGTTCAATACTACTTGGTACGATACGTGTAACTAGCGCCCTCTATGAGAGTCAGATTTAAAAACAAATTCATGGAATGTGTATAAGTTTTTTTTCTTCAACGCCATTTATCTTAAATACGAATGGCGTTACGAAAATTTTTTACTAACCAAACTCCAATTATTTTTTTGTTTTCTACCTTCATAGAGACGGGGTCACCTTTTTTTGAAATACCTTGTTTTTTTTATTATTCTCCACCTAGAACCAATATATACACTATCACTAAAATCTAAAATAGAATTACTGCAACACAGAGGTATCAGAGAACTAGAACTAGATAAGACTAAAGCTTGACGACAATTTGGAAACAGAAGCAGGAAGCGAACTTTACCAACATATATCTGTATTAAAGGCAGCAGCAGAAGAAGACTTAATAACGAAACACACAAAAATGTTAAACTGAATATACATTAATGTAAACCAAACCACAACAACAAAACAAGGAGTAGAACGAATTATAAGAAAAAGCTTGAATAAAATATAAAAAAAGGAACATGGACAAGTATACCGGAATACAAAACAAATTTCATAAGAAATCCAAAACAAGAATAATATTCGAGAAATAATAAAGTTAGTATCCACCTTCGGTAAAACCGGAAGTCTAACGTTTTTGAAAATATTTTAAATTGAACGGACATCCTTGAAAACTCTTATAAGCAAGTTTTCAGAATTCCTTATTAAATTCTTTAGCAGATCTCTCTAATAAGCCACCTACCGCTGGAGACCCTGTATATTGCAGCATAGCAGGGGCGTATAGAAAAGCGCTCCTTTTCTGCTCTCAACGCAACTATCAACCGAACATACATTTTAGAATTTTAAGGTTATGCTACGGTTGTTGTCTCAATGACAGTTATCATTCAATTTACAAACTACAGTTTCCAGAAATTTTTAAATTATTTTTTTGGTGATATGTGTTTAGCTATTTCTGAAATAACTTCATCTTCTAAAGAATCGGACGATGAGAGAATTTTTGACGAAACTAGTACTTTTTTTAAGTCCATATTGAGTGACGTTTTGTTTATGTAAAGGTTATGTTTGGAGATTGATCTTTACAGACCGACCTTTCAATGCAAATCAACAGAGAAGAATCTCCAAGCGCTTTAATTCAGTAGGTGGCTCAGTCAAACAAATTACGATAGGAGATCGCTCGTAGATCATTTTATATTTTGGTTATATTTATGTCACGTTATCATGCACATTCCAGGCCATCATATGTTATTTTGCTGTAATTCATCGCTGTCCACTCCAGTTTTTTGTTTGAACACTCGTTATTTACTTTTCAAATTTATGTTTAGTTTGCCACTAGTAAACAATCAAGGTCAAAATGACATTTTTAAAAAACCTAAGCTAAAAGGTACTGACGTCATCGCTCAGGTTGCGTTTTCTAGCCTTTTCAATTTGCACATATTTTTGCGTAATAACATTTTTTGAGGGGTTTGATTATTATTACGTGATTCTATAACGTAAATACTATGTGTTTTCGTTATTATTAGAAAATAGTGAACATACAGATTCTACATCAATATTAAAAATTTTTTAAAGCAACATAGGTTTATTATCTTTCAGTTGCAATCACAAAAAATTTTTACAATATAAAAATAGTGCAAAAAAGCATTGTAGATTCAAATACTGTCTCTCATTGTATTGTCTTGTAGTGCTTTTTTTTCTGTTTTTGTTGCTAAAAAATAAACGGAGGGACGGATAATAAGGTATCAGATATATAATATCTATTTTTGATGGGTTTATATAAAATACAGCATAAGCAAGAAAATACTGAAATAAATTGATTTTATAAGCATTATTTTAAATTCTTCTGATGACACATTATTATATTCTAACTCTGTTTTATGTAAAGTAAAAGAAAGAAAACATGCTCAAATGAAAATTTTTTGATTTTTTGAGTCTTCGAAACCAAACATTTTTGTTTTAACTGTTTCTATAAAGTTTAAACTAAGTTGATAAAAATTTCTTCAAAATGTTCAAATTTCATTTGGAACTTTATATATTAAATTAATTTTTGTTGTAATTTTGTTTGGTTAAATGCGATGAGAGTTGTGTGTTGGTGGTCTTTAGCTGCGTGCTGCTCTTGCTATCATTCAGTCGCAGGTCAAAAATGCCTACTTTCTGCCCTAGAGACACAATATTATATTAATTTCACTCCTTATTAAAAAATCTTTATCTACTTAATTGTTACTCTAAAACTATACAATATGCTATTGTTGTGAATTAACTTTAACCTACATTTATGATGTCTAAAAGGTAAAGTAAGAGTTTCTAAGCGTTCATTCTTGATTTGTAAAATCGCGTCATGGCTACTGTTTTTTTAATTGATAACAATTTTATACCTTTTCGCACTATCACCTGGTAGTTAACAATTCATTTTAAGAGCAAATCACTGTATGAAATTTTAATTGTACACGAAAATCTAAATAGTTCGGTTAACAACTCCTAATTCACATTGAATTTAAATCACTTTTTCAATATTTTCTTTATATTATATTTATATAATATTTTTTGTTAATTTTGTGATATTGTTATTTTTGTAAGAATATATTTGTCTGTCTGCTTTAGAAAAATGTATTCATTTCATAGTGTTACACAAAGTACTAATTAAAACTAGTAGATTATCCCAATGCTAGATCGGAAAAAATAATCAAGAAATCATCAATCATTCAGATCAATTGCCAGCTTAATTGATTGTGAAGTAATTTTAACCCAAGGTAATTTTCGGTACATTACCAATCATTAATCTAATAAAAATTAACGTAATTAAAAACGTATTACTAGAATGGTCAGTTACTTAAAAAAGCGTGCATAAATTTTAAGACAAAAGAAGTAACTTCTTTTGAAACACGAAAAATTAGCAATAGATCATTAAAGTCAGGCTGTCAAATTACTTGTCTTGCATGTTACAACATACAATTGAATTAGTCACAGTGCATTTGTAACCGGTCCTGTCCGTATTAGCGCACACATCATTTTGTTCACCTCTAGATGTTCATTAACAATATAAATTTGTCTCTTTTCATCAAAAATGGGCGTTTTTGGTAAGCCGAACTAATTTGTGTTTGTAGAAACGTCAAAAAGTTGCGAATGAAAAATGTTTTGAGATGCATAAGGTTTTTGTGTTGTTTAATTTATCATTCACAGGTATAAACATTTTTGTGTTTCTCGCAACGGTAAAATTTATTGTGCATCTTGTTTTACAAATTGTAAGATTTCTTTAAAGACGACTCTATTAATCTATTACCATAGTTGCAGTTATGTAAGGAAAAGTTTGACATTAAACAGGTTTTTGACAATTTTTTATAGTTAGTATTTGTCACCTAACATTACGTTGTCTCTGAAATTACAAGTTACATGGGAATGGTATTTTCAGATTAAAATGAAAAATTGTTTTACATTTTTTTAAATGACTATTAATCAACCCGTTATATAACAATTTTTCCAGTATTACGTTGTATAAACACGATTTTATAAAGCAATTAAGAAGTCATTTAAATATGATGCGTACTGCGTGCGTTTTCTCACCAGAAGCAAATTTATGATCACGCACACATTATCTTATGATTAGATCGATGGTAAATTGCATACATAAACAACATCTAAGAAATGAATATGAAGCACAAGCAACTAAGCACATATTTATTAAAATGCAATCAGAATAGTTTCTGTAAGAATAGCCAAGTGTAATTGATGGGTAAGTGAATAATAATTTTTGTCTTTGCATAAAGGCCGAGGAAGATGAATGCTTTGTATTTTCTTATATTAAATTATATTTTTCTGAACTTCAATTCAACACTCTGGTGTTAATAAATTAATACAACTTCTTTTTACTTTTTATGGAAATTTTAACTAAAATAATTTTCCTTCTTAGTATTTAAGTTCTTGTTCGACTTTTTCATTTTTAATTGTTATTTATTTTTGACAATCAAAAAGAAGAAAATGTATTAATGCAATAGCTATTTAAGGCAAAAGAAAAACAAATTTTTTAGTGTGTTAAAGCAGACATTTTTTTCTCAATTCTGAATGTTGTTTAAAGGTGTTCGTTTTTAACTTTATTGTACTACATGGTAGTTTTTAACATGATTGTTGCAACTAACAAACTAATTTAGAAAAAAAAACAAATGCGCGACAAGTCGTTGTTCTTGTGTGGTTATTGAAATTATTGTTAATTATTTTATAATCTTAATTCTTGCTTTATTTTAATTTTAAAATTGTAAAGAAGTTAATAGAATTTCTACTATTTAGAGAGTTTGCTGGCACTACTGAAAAAAGATTATAAAACAAAATTATAAGTCTATATTAGAGAGATTTGGTATACAACCCAAGATGCAAAAAATTTAAATAAACTGTGAGGGGCAGAGAAAATTGATATAATTGTCGAGGAAAAGAAAAAAATTATACTTGATATGGTACAGCTCCAAACTGTAAGATGGTAGGTTCAATTATATTAATAAGAAAAAATAGGTTAGGCGAACATGTATCCGGAAAAGCATGCACGTCTATATGCACTGGGTGCTTGACGGGCGAATAAATTAAGGAGTGGATGAGGAACAGAGTCTCCCAAATGTCAAATGAGCGTAGAGGATTATACCACGTGAACACAAATCTCGGTAAAATTGTATTTATATATCTAGAAAATGACCCTTTTTAGCGTTTTGGTAAATAAATGACTAAATATTTCTACTTCATTAAGGGGCATTACTTTGAACACACACTTATAAAACAAAAACAAGAATTGAGCCTATATTTTAAAGATTTTCTATCAAACAAAAATATCATACCTATATCCAATAATTCATGTATGCAATCATGCAGTAATTTTTTTAAGAACGCAAATGAAGAGAAGAAAGAAAGCGATTAGGCCAACCGGTCTAGGCCTTTTATTCATTTGAACGATATGAACAGGTAAAATAGAACTAAAATAAAATCAGGATAATCTTTCTATGAAATTATTTTAGAATACTTCGAAAATTCAGCTAGACATTTCTACAACAAAATATAATATTTCAACACAACCTAACTGACTTTAATTTTCCGTAGACAAAAAGTGGAAAATTTAATCCTGGCTAATATCAGCAAATTGAATATTCCATATTCAAGGATTCAGTTTTTTGTTTTTCTTGTCGTCATTTTGCTTTAAAAAAACTAGTGTTTTTAGTGGACAACAATATGGGAAAGTTGCATTTGTAGACTGTATGGCTTAAGAAAAATGGAGCGACACTAGAAATTTGTTGCAACAGCATGCAAAAACTGAAAAGCACAAAGTTTCCATCAATATGTAGAACAATTTTTTGTCTGTTCAGAATAAAGCATTATAGAATTCTATTTTATATTATAGAAAATAGAAAACACGTTCTGTATCTTTTGACAGCTACGCGGTACTTAGGCAAGCAAAGTCTAACTTTTCGTGGAAATAGAGAAGATAAAAATTCAAAAAATCAAGGAAATGTTATTGAATTGCTGATATTATTTGCCGAAATCAACCCCAGGTTAGAAGAACAACTCCACTCACGTTATGGACACTATACTTTTCCAGAATATTGAAATGATTTAATAATATGTAGCTGCTGTTAGTGCATTAAAAATATTTTGAAAAAAATGTCACCTAATGGAATCTTCAGCATAAAGACAGACGAAACAAAAGAGCAGTTTTTTTAGTACCGAGCAAAATTTATATAATTTTATAATGAATGGCCAAAATGGATATGAAACCTTTGTGGATGCCCAGAATTCAAAAAATCTTCCATTGTTACGTGTAGAACGATTAGTTGATACACGTTGGTCTTACTGATACTTCCCATAAGAAAATAAAATTACGATATGAAGTTCTTAAAGAAACTTGACGTTCACTATCTTCTCAATCTGCAGATAAAATAACAAGTGCTGAAGAAAATTGAATTTCTCACAGAACTCTGTGTTTTTTTAATCAACTTTAGAAAAAAATCACGCTTTATCATGTGAGTTGCAAAACCCTAAATTAAACATGCCGATAGTAATTAAGTTTGTCAAATCGGTAGAGAAATTCATAAGAGAAATGCACAATGAGGAGACTTGAAGTCAGTCTCAAAACAAGGTTCGTCTTTTAACTGACGGTGCTCCCCGAAATAATAGTTGTGCATGCAAGAGGAAACAAAGTTACAACAAACGATTAACGGTTTATTTTGTTTCAAGCACCGTAGGAAAAACAATTTCGAAAAATCAAGTACCGGTATTAAAATAGATATTTCTTATTCCGTATTAGATAAATTTTGCTCAGTACCGAGTGGGAGATTTTTGTTAAATGCACAGTTTCTATGTTCATTGGAATTTTTCAATCCCAAAAGTGTTAATTTTTGGAGTTTAAATGCCTTTATCCATTCCTGGAGAATTACAAAACGGTAGTTGATGTCGTTGAAATTCCCCCTGAATGTTCTTCAGCTAAATCATTTTCAAGTTTTCTAACATTAGAGGCTGTTAATTATGTTAGACAGACGTTGAATGGTTTACGATAGCATTCCAAGGATTATTAAAAAGGATATGATAGCACCGCTTCAAATGAAACATGTTTTTTCTCTATGAATCGAGTGAAAAATTATCTTCATTCAAGCATGGATGACAATGGAAAGTGGAGAAACGAACAATTTAAAAAAAAATCATGTAAATATACCTACTATAGTACAATAATAGTTATTTATGATACAACTGTGTGAAGTAAGGTTTTTATCTACATCAGAACTAATTTTTGCAAGTAGAAACAGTTACTACAGCAGAGAAACGCATTCGGGTTCACTTTTGTTGATTTCGAGTCTACGTTGCCAAGCAACTTTGACAACAAAAATCGTTTAGTAATGAAACTCACATTTAAATTACATTGCACTTTTACACACGATTTATTTAAAAATAGCATTTCACACACAATTATTTAGTAATTAATGTACTGATTATAGGTTAGAAGTAGATAAAGTAAATATGTATAATTTTTATTAAATTATTATAATAATGGTATGTAACTTTTTTTACTGATGTATCACTATGACCTTTGCTAAAGGTTAAAATGCTGAAATCACGCCCCTTTTTCATTTTTTTTCCTTTTTACTATAGTTGCCCCCTCTTGTAAAATACTGAAATTACGCCGTTGTTAGTATATAAGCCAAATGAAGACGTAAAAAAACACTTACAAGTATAACTTTCCATATCATTAACTACAAATTTTCTTTCTATTATACAAAAATCAGATTAGTTTTGCAAATGCGTTTTAATAAAATATTTAAAGTAGTACATAGATTATATGGGGCAGTGGGTACCGAACCGCATTACGATTATTCGTGGGAACATTTTAAGACTCTACGGTTCGTTGAGCTAAGATATATCCATATGTTGTTGCAGTAAGTTTTACGAAACATCCCCTTTACCGGAATCTACCAATTTCCTTCTTTTCTTCCCACTATATCAACAACACGATTTTCACGTCCTTATGCGGTTTGAAAGAACAGGTCGTGCTTGATTACGGAGACCGTTACGGTTTTATGCCTGTGCCTGTTTATATTGTCGATCTATATGATTTAAGAAGATTAGAGGTATTTTGAGGTGAAGTAAACACGTTAAGAATGATAAATGTTTTGTTTATTGCTTCTGCGGTTAGGATACCGGTTTCACATCTTTTTGTTCCAACGAGGCGTGATTCATATAATCTTGCACTTTTTTCTGTTTATTAAGTTTGTGTTTTAATTACATTTTAAAAATAGACAATTTCTAGCGGATATATGCATGTATGTATGTATGCGTGCTTGACAGCAGGTGTTGCGTAGTTGTTTGTGTAAAGTATATTCTTAAGAAGTTCCCACACTACCCTCTTAACTTACAATTCAACGTTCTTTGTTAAATTATTTGTAACATCGATGACGTTTCGAGCATATAAAATAATGGAGAGTTGTACTAAAAAATAAATCAGAATAGGAAGCTGCAAAAAGCATTTGTCGTGCCGCAAACGACTGACAAGTGACAGACAGAACTCACGCACTTGGCATTGAGCCCCACATGGTAGTGATACATACAGATTACATACAGGGGAATTGACGCAAGATAGACATAGGACAGTGGTACTGTCGTGTCAAATCCCGACGCCCATTTATGTTCAATTAATGTTGATGTGTTTGATCAAACTGATCGCTTTGTTTGTGTCGTTGCAATACTTGCATCATCTAACGATCGGACGTGATCGATTTTACATTGTTTCTAATGCACAACTACTTTGTATAGTAAATGGTATAGTGCAATTTAAAACCCAAGCTTGGTTTCGCCTTTCAATTTTAAATAAACTTCCTTCGCGATTTACACTAGCTGTGTTCACAAGAAACCTGCATGTTTTCTGTAAAGCAATCCAACTATTTCGTAGTTAATTATTAATTTCAAGAATTCAAGAAATTGTTTATAATAAATACGTGTAGATTTATTCATATTGACAAGGTAACTAACGCGACCTGTTAACCTACGCTCGTTAGTTAACCACAAGAACTATGATTATTCATAAATTAACAATTAATTATTTATATGTATGTATATGTATTCTCTTTAGTTAAGTTGTTAAAATTTTCTGTTTCTATACATTCATGTCAGACACAACATTTACTTTCCTATTTTTTTTACAGTTTTTCTGTGCTTTCTCCAGATTGATATGTCATACTTCTGTATTAATCCAGTTGCTTCTAATAATTGCTTCGAGCATTATCGTTTTCCTTTCTTTTTCTGTATATATTATCTAATTAAGCTTCATTACTTTCTCAACAAAATTATTATTCTCTGCACGAATTACATGTTTATTTCAGGAATAGGAATTTTTGCTCGTTTGGTAAACACATGAAAGTAATTGTAAGTTAATAATAATAATATTTTTGTTATTATAAGCACGTGTTTTTTTATTTTCATAAAATAATAATTAATCAGTTGCTACTTTTCTTTTATATATTTGAATCGATAACAATAAGGACATCCCACGGTATGAGATTATTTCATACGTAAAATCTAATCAAAACTCGTGTATATAGAACGAAATCGCGAGCGAAATGTGTGTATAAAGGGTCTCTAACTTTTTGGTTTAAATTTTATATATGACACCAAACTCGACATTTTGATATAAGGAACCTATGGCCGGAAACTCTTATTTGATGTTTTACTTCAAAAAACGTACATTTCATAAAATTCCTATTATTTATTGTTGAAACAATGTACAGGGTGTCCTAACGATAGAGTAAAGTAAGTTTTCATCTAACCAGTATTATTAGTGTAATAATATTGTATTCTATGTGTTCATACAAACACTTTTTGTCATATGAAATATTTGCTGAATTTTGATAGTTCTTCAGACGCAGTCCATAAATGAGCACTATTTCTGTTATTTTTGTTTTATTGTATTCATTATTAAGCAACCTTTCACTTTTATTAAATATGCCCTATACCTATATTTAACAGATTTAAAAAAAAATTGATTTTTTCAACTAACTACATTGTAGTCATTATCATTACCAGATCAATGTACGATAGTGGTAGTAATAACAATTAAATGAACATTATAGTATTCAAATATAATTGAATTCAATATTTCATCTTAATAAATGTTCAAACAGACGGCCTTCTTGTTGAATATACCGGGTGACCCAATAAGATTGTTCCTCGGCCATATCTCGGGAACCGTTCGTCGTATGACTTTGGTGTAAAAAAAATATTAGGTAAATCGGCGTTGAAGAATCGCAGGAAAATATTTTCAAATTTTAAAAATGACCACCATCTAAAATTTTTAAATTGAATTTTCTATAAATTTCGTATAATAAACAAATTTTTTTTTCACATTTCTAAAGAGAACCAGTTTATCTATTATTTCCGTAAAAAACAAAAGTTCAGTTATTTCAAAAACAAAAATGGCGGGGGTTGTTCAATTGTTTTTGTAATAACCTGCTTTAACTTCTTAACGGTTTGACCGATTTTAACAAATTTGGTATTGGTATTGTTGAAAAGAGCATTCTTTAAGCAATAAGAATCAACCAAAATATAGTTAATTTAGTTGAATCCTTCTCCGCCAGGAGGCTAGTTTTGACACCATGACCCAAATTAAAAAAATCAAAAAATCAAATGAAATGATATGACTTTTCTTTATGATAAAGTAGCCAAATAACATCCAAATAGGCCAGTAAAAACCATTTTCAAAATCTCGTTCCTAACCTCAAATATTGGGAAAATGAGAATAATGGATGTTTGAAGATCGAGGACCGCGCGGTAAATTTTCTAAAACTATTAAAAATTTAGCACAAAATGAATAAGATGTTAAAGAGACAATTGTGAGTCTAAATAGAATTCATTTAGGTATTATTTAAAAAAATATATATCATCAGAACATTCATGTTGCTCCAAAGGGACTAAACGCATTTTGAACTTATTGTCACTTTAATATTACTCTTGTAATTCTAACCTTTAATTTAAAAAGTAAGCCTAAAAACCTAAATAGGTATACTATATCCGAATTCGAATATGTTAGACCATATATTTTGGAACCATTTACAAAGATTTTTTGTAAAATTTGATGCCCCAAATCTAGTACTTTGCGTAAAGTTTTAAGCTGTTTTTTTTGCAATATGGTGTGTGGTCTTGGAAAAAGAAAGATAGGTAGGTAGTTCAGTTCATCTTTGCCAAAAAATATAATATATTTGAAAATTAAAAAGTATAAGGTATAACTTTTTAATCGCAATAATGAAAAACAAGGTAAGTCTTGGCTTGATTAAAATTAATGGAACACGATGCATTATAAAATGTTTACATTCAGAAAGTGCAGTTTTTTGAATTTGTAACCTTTTTTAAAATGCCGATTTCTAACCAAGAAGCATTTAATATGCTGGCGATCTATTTTGAATGTTTTCAAAATGGGATTATCGCTGCTCGCACCTTCTATTTGCGCTATCCGAATCGACCGCGATACCATCGCCGCGTGTTTGTGCGTTTAGCCCAGCGCCTGTTAACAACGGGTAGCATCCGTAGACCTGTCATGAATCGGAGAAATAGGCAAAATAACGAACAAAATGTTATTAATATCCTGGCATCTAATAGAAATCAATCCCCAAATTAGTACTAGAGAAATTTCTCGAGACTTGGGTATTCCTCAAAGTACGGTTCATCGCATTATTCAAACCCAGAGGTATGTAAGAGGTATACCTCTTTTTATAAAGTTTAATCTATTTTACACTCAAATTATAAACCCCCATGTTTTTTTACATTTTTTGCTATTTTAGGCTACACCCCTACCATATCAACTTACACCAAGGCCTTACTCCTCCGGATTTTGACCGAAGGATAGATTTTTGCCACTGGCTATTAAACATGGTAGCAGAAAATCCTCAATTTCTGTCAAATGTGTTGTGGACTGACGAAGCCACTTTCGGTAGTAATGGGCAATTGAACTTACATAATGCGCACTTTTGGGCCCGAAATAATCCGCGCTGGTTTGGAGAAGTCCAGCATCAAGAGAGATATAGTGTAAATGTTTGGTGTGGGATAATTGGAGGGCAGGTTGTTGGTCCGTTTATTTTGGACGGAGCATTAAATGGTCGAACATACCTACATTTCTTAGAAAATGTTCTTCCAATTTTAATGGATGATATTCCGCTGGACGTCCGCCAAAATATGTTTTTCCAGCATGATGGTTGTCCCGCCCATTATGCCCTTGCTGTTCGCCAGTATTTAGATGCCACCTTCCCTGACCGTTGGATCGGAAGAGGAAGCCTGTTCCCTTGGCCTCCAAGGCAAGTTTTTGTAATGTTATTCGCCGTAAAATTGCTTCAGTATTTAACACAAGAATCTTTGAATGTTGCATTTTGGAATGATTCTGTTTATAATTGCGCACATATTAAAACTTATTAAATATTTCAAGGTCTCCCGATTTAACCTGCCTTGATTTTTATCTCTGGGGAAGAATTAAGGATATAGTCTTAGCAACAAGGCCAACTTCCCGCGAGGATATGATTGCAAGAATCAGGAATGCCATCTTGAACATCCCAAGAGCTGAAATTGAGAATGCTGTTCTTTCAACACATCAGCGTCTTCAGATGTGCATCCAAAATAACGGAGGCCATTTTGAACACCTGGGTCGCCATTAGATCCCTTTTTTTCCTTTTATGGGTTTTATTAAAAAACGGTTCTTTTAGAACCACAGACCATTTCATAAAAAGAATTCCGTAAAGTAACGATATTATACCTACTAAAATCTTTGTAAACGGTTCCAAAATAGATGGTCTAACATATTCGAATTCGGATATAGTATAAGTTCAAAATGCGTTTAGTCCCTTTGGAGCAACATGAATGTTCTGATGATATATATTTTTTTAAATAATACCTAAATGAATTCTATTTAGACTCACAATTGTCTCTTTAACATTTTATTCATTTTGTGCTAAATTTTTAATAGTTTTAGAAAATTTACCGCGCGGTCCTCGATCTTCAAACATCCATTATTCTCATTTTCCCAATATTTGAGGTTAGGAACGAGATTTTGAAAAATGGTTTTCACTGGCCTATTTGGATGTTATTTGGCTACTTTATCATAAAGAAAAAGTCATATCATTCTATTTGATTTTTTTGATTTTTTTAAATTTGGGTCATGGTGTCAAAACTAGCCCCCTGGCGGAGAATGATTCAACTAAATTAACTATATTTTGGTTGATTCTTATTGCTTAAAGAATGCTCTTTTCAACAATACCAATACCAAATTGTTAAAATCGGTCAAACCGTTAAGAAGTTAAAGCAAGTTATTGCAAAAACAATTAAACACCCCCCGTCATCTTTGTTTTGAAATAACTAAACTTTTGTTTTACGAAAATGATAGATAAACTGGTTCTCTTTACAAATGTGAAAAAAATGTTTTGTTTATTATGCAAAATTTATAGAAAATGCAATTTAAAAATTTAAGATGGCAGTTACGCCCTCTGGTGGTCATTTTAAAACTTGAAAATATTTTCCTGCGATTCTTCATGGCCGATTTACCTAATATTTTTTACACCAAAGTCATACGACGAACGGTTCCCGAGATATGGTCGAGGAACAGTCTTATTGGGTCACCCGGTACAAGTTTAACCTTTTTTTTTAAGTTGCGGTTCACTGCAAGTATTTCTTGAATTAAACATTAATACAATTCTGCTTCGTCTTTTTACTAATTTTCAAAATTCATAATTGGAAAATAACAGAAATATTGCTCATTTATCGACTGCATGAAAATGTCAATTTTAATCTTTGAATGCGAATATCTGAAGCACTATCAAATTTCAGCAAATTTTTAATATAACAAAAATGTTTGTATGAACAAGTAGAATACAAAAATTTAAAAAATCATACTCTTGCACGCCCTGCTTTCCAGGAACACCATGTATAACTTCCAATATTCTTAAAAGATGCGGGTTTCTTAACTCTACCCCACGGTCCATACATTTTTTAGGCAAATAATACTGATTAAGTGAAATCTTACTTTACTCTATCGTTGGGACACTCTGTACATTTCATAGAAAGACATTAGCGCAACGTAAGAAAACAATAACATCTTACAGATCATAGCTGTTGTTCAAAATTTCGATCATCAGTCTCAATGTAGACATGCTCCCTTCGCAGAAAATGTTGTCTAACTCTTTCAAATATTCCTGGTATGTGTTGTACATACAACGAGACTGACAGTTAAGATCCTACCACCAAGTAGTTCCTTGTCTCATGAAAATGAAAGTAGCTCACACGAACTATAAATTTCCGGCCACTTGATTCCTTGCTTTGATATGTACGTTTTTTTTTTAAATAAAACATGAACTATGCGTTTCGGGTCATAGGTTCCTTACATCAAAATGTTCAGTTTAGTGTGAACTATCTTGACTCGACAGGTTGGAGACATCCTGTATAGCAAAGTCCGGATTTTAATGTCTACCTGGACAGCATGGGGATATTGACAACGGTAAAAGATACAAGGTTGCTCAAATTGTGCAATTTAAACTATTTCTTACAAAATTAGGTTCTAAACAATTATGCATGATACATTGTTGAATTTGTAATAAATAACACTACCATTACCAAATACAAGGTGTTTTTGTATGCGGACATATAAAAAAATAAAGTTGTTGATGGTTTCTCCGAGATGAAATGTTGGATAAAAAAATTTAAAAGCACCATTTTCTAAAGTGTCAATGAAAAAGTGTTTTTAGATTTTTAAAAAATTAAATTTTTAAATAAATTGATCAAACTGAAAGAGCACTTTTAGTAAGCGCTTATCTTTAGTTTTTATGAATAATCTTTTCTTTTTTTTAAATAAAATGTAAAACAACTTATTATGAAATTATGATAATTATAATCATAATAATATGTGTTTAGAGGTAATTAAAAATTCCATTCAATAATTACGTTAACAACAAAAAAATTTAGACAAACAGTTATTAATAAAAAAATCTGCATCCTGACCTGTAAATTACATTCTTGTCAGAAACATCTGCTTACTCAGAATTATAATTAACAACTACCTGGCGATTTGTGTAAAAAAAATCATCGATAATCAACCGACTTAAAGAAACATAAGCCACCTTGCAGTGCTTCTTTAGATGCAACCCTATTCTACAATAGATTCAGCAGGTGTCTTCGAAGAATAGTTACACAATTTCGCCTTTACTTCAGCTATACAAAGGGCCATACACGGTCGTTTGTAAGCAAGCGAGCAAGCATATGCCATGTGTTATATCATAATTACAATAATTTAAGTTTCTCCGAGTCAAAGGAAAGGAAACATATGGGAAGTTGGTTGTAATACGAAAGACATCAAGTTTTTTCTAAGTCGCGGTGAAAAGGGTGAATTAGTCATAGAGCATTAGGCGTATTAGCAGGATGAAGATCAGATTTGTCACGAAGCAGGTATAAGAAAGGGTTGCTTGTATGTATAATACACCCACACTCCTATAAATATTAATATGTATACAAATTCTTACTTTTATGTGCGTCATACGGTGGTAGTATAAATTCGATGAAGCAGTAAACCGTTTTAGACATATTGGACACTGATGTGGTTTTTCTCCACTGTGAATTCTTCTATGTGTGTTTAACGACGACGACGTGCTAAATCCTTTACCACATACCATGCACACATGAGGTTTTTCTCCTAAAATTATATCAAAATTATTTTAATGAGTGCTTAAGTAGTAGACGTACCAGTGTGCGTTCTCATGTGTCTTTTAAGGAGGGAGGGCCGATCAAAAGCTTTACTACAGACACCGCAAGGTAAGAGTGCCCGCTCTCTAGGCCGTGCTCTTGGTGTAGGACCGCTAGGTTCCGGCAAATCTCCTTGTGAACTGGCAGCTGAACTATCTCCCGATAAAGATTTACCTTCGTCTTCTGCCGAAGGTGGCGAATTTGATAGCGCTCTCGACAACAACGACATGGATAAATCTAAGGGTGAATCTGTAACAATAACGTAATAACTGTAATAAACTAAGTATACGGCTTGTTTATAATAAAGACGTACGATAGGTATTAGAAATTCTATAAGGATCGCATGAATAGTGCGTGTGAATGCATTTAAGCAATGCAAGACGTTTAGTAATCCGAAGCTCGCGTCTGAAACTACTATAAATTACAAGTTTTTATCGTTTCCAGAGTTTTCAGGTACGATTTGTACACAAGCCGTTCCGACCGCAGAATCCACTCAATTATCTTAATGCGCTGTATTGTTGTCTCTATAGCGTGATAATTAGAATGGCGGCTAAATATGTGTTTGTGATCGTGGTAAAACCTTAACGATTTAACCGAAACTGGTTGTACATATTTCGATATTTTAAATATGTTCTTTTGTATTTACAATTATTCCAAATATCTTTTAATGGTATTAATTACGAAGAAGTGCATTTTAGAAAAAAGAGAAGTTGTTTGTTTGTAAAAATATAATAAAAACTAAAACATAAACGTGTTTGAAAGTAGTTGATTCATAAAATACAATGAAACGAATAAGATGATTTCGTTTTGTAATTTAAAGGAAGCGAAAAAAATTTGTTTATACTTCGGTATTGATAAAATAAACAAATTAAACGTTAGCACATCATAGTTTTCTTCTTTTACTATAATAAAGTTTCTAATATGGGTTTGACTGCTCTTAAATTAAAAATATTTTGGGTAAGTTGGCTATGTCTGGTACGGTACGGATTTAATTTTTTTTACTACACATCTTATGAAATAGTTTAGAGTTAGTACGTTATAATAAAGCAAAAAAAAAATTTATGCCGTCCGTCCGTATGGAAACAAGATATATAGAAAACCACCCGTCCGATTTTTATGAAACTTTGTACAACGACCTTACTTATAATTTCGAAGATCTGATTAGTTTTTGGGCATAATCTATGTAGCCAAAAGAGTCGGTAACCTACACAGATTTTCGAATTTTTGAAATATTTAAAAAGTAATCATTTTACAAATTTTTGTTTCAAATAAAAGTTGTTTATAATTTAATTATACACATTTTTTGTTTTTCATCCGATAAGGAATTACTGAGATATAACAATCACGTGACCAATATCAATTTTACAAAAAAAAGTTGAGGGAGAAAAGTTGTTGAAAATTCCATTGTTTATAGCTTTTGTGGGAAATTTTTTTTTCTAAAAAGCAATTTTATTTTTGCTTATCGGTGATGTGGAGTTCTGCGGTAAACGCTTGCTTTACTTTCGGAAAAGTTGAGATGCACGGTTTTTAAACAATCATAAGGGGGTAGAAAAAGAGTAAAACTTTGATTTGTGTGATTTGATATAGAAAATTTGTCAACAAAACGAAATGGATGCAATAATAGAGAGGTGTGTTTAGAAAGTAAGCGTGTTTTGGTGTATTTGTGTAAAACTGTTAAAATAATAAATTAATATTCACTCAGTACTGATAAGAATTAAAGGTTCTATTCTTATAATTGTAATTGTTGGTTTAATTTTATCCTAACAGCGTTAACGTATAATATTTTTTTTCTTCAAGCGACAATAAAACGTCATATTATTGAACTACTGGCAGACGCTAAAACTTTTTTACTGTCTAGACATTAAAAGCAAAACAGTTATTTTGTTTTCACAACTATTTAGAGGTTGGTACCTCGGTTATGTCATATTATGAATGTAACAGTAAAGTACCAACTTCATTCGTTCAGAATAAAACGTCACTATAACACTCGAGAATCTCGAAAATTTGAAAATAACACACAAAACTACAAAAACGCTTGAAGAAAATAATATATTTCACTTGAGTTAAAAATGTAATTGTTTTGCTTAATTTGCTGTCTCGGCTGACGCCTCGCCAGCAAACTTTTAAGCTCAACAATTATATTGTTTAACTCTAGTAAAATAATCTACTATTTTCTTCAAGCGACAATAAACGTCATATTATTCAACTACTGGCAGACGCTAAAAACTTTTTACTGTCTAGACATTAAAAGCAAAACAGTTATTTTGTTTCACTATTTAGAGGTTGGTACCTCGGTTATGTCATATTATGAATGTAACAGTAAAGTACCAACTTCATTCGTTCAGAATAAAACGTCACTATAACACTCGAGAATCTCGAAAATTTGAAAATAACACATGAAAACTAGCAATAAACGCTTGAAGAAAAAATAATATATTTCACTTGGAGTTAAAAATGTAATTGTTTTGCTTAATTTGCTGTCTCGGCTGACGCCTCGCCAGCAAACTTTTAAGCTCAACAATTATATTGTTTAACTCCTAGTAAAATAATCTACTATTTTCTTCAAGCGACAATAAAACGTCATATTATTGAACTACTGACAGACGCTAAAAATTCTTTTTACTGCCTAGACATTAAAAGCAAAACAGTTATTTTGTTTCCACAACTATTTAGGAGGTTGGTACCTCGGTTATGTCATATTATGAATGTAACAGTAAAGTACCAACTTGATTCGTCGAGAATAAAAGTCACTATAAGACTCGAGAATCTCGAAAATTTGAAAATAACACATGAAAACTAGCAATAAACGCTTGAAGAAAAAATAATATATTCACTTGAGTAAAAATATAATTGTTTCAGCTAATTTGCTGTCTCGGCTAACACCTCGCCAGCAAACTTTTAAGCTCAACAATTATATTGTTTAACCTCTAGTAAAATAATCTACTATTTATGTGCCGATCTCGCACCACAACGCATTTCTCATTGTTAATACATTTTTTTCTCGTTCTTAAAAACTAATTGCATATTGTTTTCTAAATGTGAAGTTGGTTCTTCATCTAGAGACTACGGTATATAGACATACTGCTATGTCTTGAGTACACTTTCGTCCTTATATGGACCTTTTTTCTGTCCACTAACGCACCATAATTATTTATTAATTTTATTTCAGAACTATAATTAGTTTTGAAAAGAATTAGAAAAAGACGAACATGTAAGTAAATTAATCAAGCTTACAGACATGCAATAAGTATTGGTTTGCAATTTTTAACATTCTGATATCTTTTGAAACATTAAAATGTAACTTCTCTATCTTATCCTTTTCGAAGGATTTTCTACTTCATTTTTATGATAGGAACCAACCCTTTAAGTATTTGCACTAATTTAAGAATATTGTGATATTCATCTTCGTATTGAAAATAAAAGAATGTGTAATTAATGAAATCAAGTGTTTTCAGAGCAAGAGTTTGGAATATAAGGACGAAAGTGTATACAAGAGGTAGTAGTACATCTATAGATCATAGGCTCTAGGCAAAGAACCAATTTCAAGTTTTAATAGACAATTTGCAATTTGTTTTCAATACAGAGATCAAAACGGTATTAACAATGAGAAATGTGTTGTGGTGCTAGATCAATAAATCAAATTTTCTTTGACCAATTACTAATTGAAAATTAGAAACACTAAGTAACGGCACATGAAAAAATATTACACGTTAACGCTGTTAAGATAAAATTAAACCAACAATTAAATACTATTGATAAGAATAGGACATTCTATTCTTATCGACGATGATTGAATATTAATTTATTTTAACAGTTTTACACAAATACACCAAAACACGCTCACTTTTTAAACACACATCTCTATTATTGTACCCATTTCGTTTTGTTGCCAAATTTAACAGTTTGAATTATATTGTAAGTTTAGTTGCCTATAGGGGCGAAACGTTGGTAATACTTCTATAAAAAGACAGTTTCTATTGTTTACCCCCACTTTTGGACGATCCTAAAAAGAAATAATTATTCTTAATTAGTTTATGTATAAACAAAAGGGAAGAGATATCAAATTTCTTAAGAGAAACTTCTTAGGAAGTGCCTCTTTCAGGGTAGTGACCGTCTAATGTTATTGACAGAAACTTAAAAAAAAAATCAGATTTTGATTGTGGTAGAGGCAAGAAAGTTGCCAAACAAGAACGCAATATTCTAGTTTTGTGGAAAATAAAGTGTTTTGAGAGCTGTTAGATCCAGAAAGAAAGGACATGGTGGAACGGTTTTGTAGAAAACCATGCTCATATGTGTTCGCGTCTTTAAAGTGTAGACAAACACGAGAAATTTTCCATACATTGGGAAAAATCGACAATTTTAATGCCATGTTAAATAGTATGGTAAGTGGTACTCTGAAAACTATTGTACAATATTTTATCAAGAAAGAGATAATTTCATAATGACCGCATGTGAATGAGTTTTTCAATTTCTTGTAGCCGCAAGGACATCATCTTTAGATAAATGAGGAGTAACTGTCGAGTTCATTTAAAAGGTTGAGATTACAGATTTCATTGGATGGATAAACACTAGAGAAATATTTACTACGTGCTTGTACTATACTTCTGTGACTTCTGTTGATAAGAGATTTTGAACCGCTGGCTTATTTGTCGATTTCTCTGCCGCTTTTGACACTGTTGACCACAATAAGCTTCTCGAGAAAATGTCTCAATACAGGGTACGGGGCACTACGCTAGATCTTTTTAAATCATATTTATCTAATAGGATACAGATAGTACAATTGCCGCAAGGGGGGCGTAGTCTTACATGCCCAATAACATCTGGAGTCCCCAGGGGTTCATACTTGGCCCTACACTTTTTCTGCTCTACTCCAAAGACCTTATATCACATCTCATAGATAATGATTCTCAAAGTAGTATTTTTTGTAACATTCTATGCTGATGATACGAATATTTTAATTAAATCAGGTAACATAACGGACCTTTGCGTTAAAACTGACCTTATCTTAAATAAGCTGCGCAGGTGGAGCGATAGCAATGGGTTAATTGTAAACAAAGACAAAACGTCTGTAGTTCTTTTTGGCAGTCTACGAAAAACTTCAACTATAAAGGATGTATCCGGTATCACATGCTCCGAGTTGGCAAGAATACTTGGACTAACGATTAGACATGACCTCTCCTAGTCATTACACATAGATACAATATGTAAAAAAGCTCCAAAGGTCTTGCTATGCACTTCTCACTTTACAAAAATGTATGTAATAAACATACATTATTAATATTTTATCATGCAAATTTCCATTCATATATCTCATATAACATAGCCAACTGGGGTGGCAGTGTTAACACAGAGCGTATATTAATAATGCAAAAACTAGCAATTTGGCTTATATGTAACTTGCCTTTAAGAACGTCATGTAGGTCTTTCTTTAAAAGTTTAAAGATTCTCACAGTAACGAGTACGTATATTTTAGAAATAAGCTGCTATGCTTATAAGTTCCGTATACGCTTCTCAAACGGCGAACACAGTCATAATACGCCCATAAACACCTTTTTAACCCGGGTCATCATAGAACATCATTATTTCAGAATCACCTACAATACAACTGTTGCAAAATTTTTAATAATCTGCCTATCAATATAAAACAAATAAGCACATATAAGCAGTTCAGGCTGACACTTAAAACTCTCTTACTTAGCAACCCTTTTTACAGCTTAAAATAATATTTTCAATGCAACTACTTAGAATGGGAATGTTTGTATCTCCATTGTATACTACAATTCGTTTTATTATTAATATATATGTAACCTTGACAATTACTGTGTATCAATCTGTCTTCATGTGGAGCCGTACGACAATAAACATACTTACTTACTTACTTAAGATGTTTTATTAATCTTGTCTTGAAAGTAGGTACTACATGGTACTAGGAGTTCTAAGTTTGTTTTTTTTTTAATCTCTAACTGAGAAGTAACATAACTCAAACAAGAGCACACAAAAAAACACACAAAACAGAGCAAGTCAAGAACGAGTAGCTATACAAAAACTGAATCCCATTTTATGGTCAAATGGCACCACAGATGAAAGTAAAGAACATTTATAAACTTCATTTATTTCTATAGCTATTTCTATTACAAGGTATGGATCAGAATGTTGGTACTTGGAATAAAACCAAAAATAAGCTTTAGGATTAGAAGATGTATGGGTCATATGGAAGAATAAAACACGAATCGTGGCCAAAGCGTACGTCAACGAACTGGAGAAGAAAAGTTAAAGACCTTGGAAAACTGGAAGATTTCAGGTAATTCAAGAAATGGAGGAAAAAATTAACATGCTAGGAAGGTGTAGAGGTTAAATTGTGGGAAACGTCTAGTATTATAAGACTCTCATCGCTATAAAACAAATCACTTCTAAAAGTTGATTTTCTATTATCAAAGCCAAATTGATGGATGCTTTTCAGATGATTATCAGGATGTGCACATAATAATAATAATAATGAAAACAATCGCATTTGTTCTTATCCGATTTATTTTGTATTATAATTAAAGTGTGAAAGATTTCTTTACAACAGATTGTAAACCAATGATAACGGACAGTAATTTCATGTTCATTTTCGACCTTGTACCAGGGTTATCTAAACAACATATCGCATGTTTCCGATATACTCACTTTATTTCCCGCGACTTTCTCCCGCATACTCTCCCCAACATACTTTCTTCGGGTACTTCCTCCCTCGCAATTTCCTTCCTCGTACTTTCCTCCTGCGTACTATCTTCCCCAAAACACTTTCACCCTCGCTACGTTCTTCCCCGCGTACTTTTTTCCCGCTCATAATAAAAATTAAACAAAAAATACACGTTTAAAACAAATTTAATATGAATTGGCAGAATTTGTGGTATTCACACCCCACAAAAATTGTCGCATAATTTAGTTTCTTGTAAATCTGTCATTATAAAATGCTAATTTCAAAACATTTTTCACTGGAATATTATGGCTATAAAGGTTGTAGGTTCTTCTAGCCAACAAAAGAGTATCCATTTCTTGCAGCAATTTCTTTTTGGCGTATTTGTTGGATATGTGCACTTTATCGATGCTGTTTTTTTTTAACTTTTTTGTTGTTTACTTGCAATCTAGTGAATTGTTTTTGACGTTTTACAATAATGGCGCAAGTTGAACGCAATTCCAGGATTTAAATGTTGAAAAAGCCATCAGAACCGTCATGATGGTACAAGAAGGAGGAACCCAATGTAAGTCGTCAGAATAGTGGGGGTACATCAGCGCAGAATTTCAAGGGAGGTATCATGTTTAGGAGAAACAGGGCAATATTCTAGGAAGGAAAGACAAGGTCGAACAAGGGGTACGTTACCAAGTCAGCGATCCGTATGAGCAATTGCACCGCGCGGATGGTGTAGGTAGACGGACCTTTTTCTAACTTCATTACAAACTGTCAGAAATCGGCTACGTGAATATGATTTACGTGCTAGAGTCCCAGTCAAAGGCCCACTTCTAACCAAACCATACCGAGTTGATAGATTAGCTTTTGCTCAGAAACATAGGCAGTGGCATTTGGAGCATTAGTCCAAAATTATATTCAGCAATGAATGTCGATTTTGCCGTAACACGTCAGATAGACGTATGCCTGTCTACCATCGACCAGGCCAATATTTTGCAATGCAATTTTAGGCAAACCGAGAGTTTTGGCGGAGGCTGAATTATGGTTTGGGGAGGTATCTCGTATGAAGGTCGAACAGAGTTAGCGGCGGTAAACAATGGACAGTTAACTGCACGGAGGGCGTTTTATAGGCCATGAATTCATTTTTATCGACGATAATGCGTGGCTCCACATTTCACAAATCGTGGAACGATACCTGGCGGAAACAAATATCAAGCGATTGGGATGGCCAGCGAGGAGTCCTGATTTGAACCCAATCGAACATGTTTGGGGCCATCTAAGTTTGCATTAAAAAACGAAGGATTGCATTTCGGACTTTCAATGAGGTTCAAGAAGCACTCCTCGAAAAATGGGAAAATTTTTCTTAACATTACATTTAGAAACTTTTTGAAAGTTTACCCAGAAACTACTATGGGTACGAGAGGTGGAAGTAGCCGATATTAAGCAAAACATAGAAGTTCTAAATTAAAATGAAAAATGACTGTTTTTGCATTTGTTTCATTTTACACTTTGTTGCAGGTTATTTAACTTTCTTTTTTTTAATAGTTCTAAAAACTTTCTTATTATGTTATTCTCTTATAATTAAAATTATTGTTCAAATTTCTGTGATACCAAAAAAGATACATTTTTCAATCAGTACAACCCTCATTACTTTTAACGTTGTTCTTTTTTTGTTTTTATTATATATTTTTCAATTATTACAACCTCATTATTTTAATTTGTTTTTTTCAGTAATCATTCTCTACATTTTAGATTAACTTGCTTCGATATCATCTTAAATAATTCTAAAGAATTTCTTAATTGTGCTTATTTAGTGAATGATAAAATTTAATGTAAACAACCAGATTAATAATTACGTACTGATCATAAAAAATTTTTGCATTCATTTATTGGCCGAGATAGTTACATTACAGTATTAAGCCAACATGTATAAGTTAAATTAGGCTTTATCGTAAGTTTTAAATGCAATAAACCGTTTTTTATTAGTACATAATTTCACCATTGCATAATGAAAAGTCATAAAAGAGTTCAAAATAAAATCGTCGGTTACCCTTAGGTAATTTATTGATCAGAAGTATTGATAGTAGTTGTTAATTAACTTTTATTACCAGACGGCAAGTAAAATCAAAGCAAAGAGTCCTCTTTACCGATATTTGTTTTATGTTTTGTACATTATTAATTACTGTGTACATAAAGCAGACAGCATGTCGAATATAACTGAATCTTCACGCGTTATATTTAAAGTGAAAACTTTTTGATATGATGAGGTACTGTATTAATCACATTAATACGTGCTGCCTACACACAACCTCTTTTATTAATTTATAGTAGCCGTAACGATATACAATTACCTTCGAGAATTGAATCCATTGTTTGTCTATAAAGTGATGCTCTCATTCTTACAAAGAATAGTTCTTCGGGTCTTTCTGGCAAATAATACACAACCAATTCTGTATCAGGTGGTATAGGTTTAACAGCCTCATAAACTGGCTCCCCACGTACTTTGGTGGCTACTAAATTAACTGCTGGATTGAATGAATTTGCGACCCTAACAAATCGTACCCAATTACAATGACGCACCCTTCTCGAACCACTTCCAGATATCTCATCGTAACAACCAAAACGATGTCGAATCTGAAACAAAAAAATTCATTACTATAACAGAACAAAGAAGAAATTCTTAGTCAATTATTTAGTTTCAGCAACGGTTGATTCATTCATGTGATTTTTGCGACATAATCACCGAACAATTTGTGCGGTCAGATCGTTATTTGCAAACTAGAAAAATTAAATTCGACACAGCACACATTTTTCTATTCAAAGATACATTAGGGCGCCCTTGCAATTTTTGGTCGTGATACAAGAACAAAAATTAAAAATAAATTACAGTAACGAAAATTATATGTTTAATGTTGATTACATAATTCTTCTAAAACTATTCTTTTGTTGTGGGAAGTTCAAGTAACATCGTTTTGGAAATTTTTATAATGAATAAAATTAGGATTATGCTTTAGCTGGGAGCTATACACATACATGAATGGTATACTATGGATCAGCATTTTTGTAATTAGCGTAAATAGCTCTGACTAGACAAAACTATTTTATCAAAACAGGTGCGTACTATTACCCCACATCACACCACACGCTTTGGTATTATACTGACGTGACAAAAGAATTATAGCAAAAGGGCAGGATATTACCTGTGATGCGAGATCATTAAAAAGCCTTCTGGAATCTGGATTGAATAGTTTTGTCCTTCTTTATCACGTTACAAGTTTTAGCAATATTTCTTCGTTATGCATCTGTTGGCGCCCAATGGTTTATTACACTCAACTTAATTGAAATTCTAGTTTGATACAAATTTTAACACACCATCTAATTTTTTATTGTAAAAATTGTAAATTTAAATGAATTTGACGAAATGATACCGTCATACATATATAACATAATTTACAATTGTGTTATATTAATGAGCGTGCTGAAGAATTTTCTAAGTTCAAATTATATACTTTTATAAACGATTATGTATGAATACGTAAGATTCTTTTCACATTTTATAATATTTATATACACGGAAAATTGCACGGCTTGTTCATTAAATCGTGCATATTTAACTTCCTATTAAGCGCTATACATCCCATTTTAAAAAATAACACAGAAACGTATAGTAACTGCTACACTAGCTAACTATACTTTTAAATTATGGGAATTCCTATAAAAATTTTAGCTTTAAATGAATGTATGACTAAGCAACATCCTTCTAGTTATTAAATATCTATTTTACGAGGGTTTTTATTAATTAACTTGACCATGGGAAGCATGAAGTTTTTATTTTATTTTTTTTATTCATTAATGCCTGCAGTCTGACGATGTAAAAATTTCGAATACAAACGAAAACGCTAAAGGAGTTTTGGTGGAGAAAATTAAAAAAATAGATATAGATTAAATTACAGGTTTCGGCACTGTTTTTGTTACACACTCAAATAACTTAGGTAAATGTGAGAACTAACTAAATTCTTATTTGCATTATTCATACAAATTATCATAATACATTATAGGTTTATAAAAGATTTTCTTTAATATGCCTCATATAAAGAAATAAATATTCAACAAACATTTAACATTAACTTTATGTTTTGATTCAATTTAAAATGTATATCTATAAAAGGTAGCCCTTGTGCTTAGCGAAACAAAAACTAAAATCAACTAATATTTCCTTCGGGGCAATTAAATAATCGACCATGTAATTTTTTCAACAGTTATAATATATACTCAACAAGATAAAACTGTATTGGATGTATATAGCTACTGAATAAATGCATTTAAAATAGTCTAACAGCACACCAAGAGGTCCCGAATTACAAGAATGAATGTTTTAAGGATGTCTGTTTTTATAGTGTTAACTCGCAGTATAAACTTTTCTCTATTTATGGATTAAAAATAATGAGGTCTTTATTAATAAGCTTTAACTACTGTACTTTGCGTATATAAAACATTTTTTTTAACAAGCCAGTAAAAGCAAATTAAGGAAACATAAACGACAAACAAAAAATTATCACGTTGAACAGGTTTGTAATTGAACCTAGCATTGAAGTCTCCGAGTATTGTGATCTCGCATTTCATCGACAGAATGGAAGAAATTACAAGTAGTAATCGGTATTATCTTACACTGATATCTATTTTTTTTATTCATTCGATTTTGTACTATTACCAATACAGAAACCTTATAATTGTAAACCGGGCTTAATATATAACATAACCGACACGAGGACCTACAGCCTTTGAGTTCGTCTTTTATATTTACCGCCATTGTTTTGTGCTACTGCTAATACATACATGTATACGTTTGCAGCATCTCAGGTCTTTTAACTTGCCGCCTTTCAATTGCTACTGTTTTATCTTTGTGCATAGGTAAATCTCATTCTTTTATAATTTATCGTCAGCATTTTCAATAGCATGGAAAATTTCTAAATGTTAATTGATCTAATTTTTTTTATTTCAACTCAAGAAGGTATTTAAACAAATCTGATTACATTCCTTACGATATAGTTAACAGAATTTTAAAACTATTAATCACTTGCACGAATACACGCTTTGCGATTGTCGGACACTTACACCATCTTTATTCAATCTTAAGTACCACCATTTCCAGCTTAAATTTCTATTCGATATCTATACGATTTCTACATCAATTGAACAATAAATTTTGTTAGATTGAAATCTTTGCTTTATATAAAAATTACGGAGGTATTAAGAACGGACTTTTTTCTTTTCAACTTATAATAACAATTAAAATTCGTGAAGAAATTAGTAATTAAATAATTATTTATTAAAACTCAATTTGATGGAAGTATATAAATCCAAAGATTATAATCTTTACTAGGTATTTTCTACTTATACTACATTAATTCTAATAGATTTTTTGGTGCATTTTAATAACTAATAATAATAGTATACAGGCTGTTCTAAATTAAGTGCGCACCATTGGTAACTTTGTTATTCGTGAAGATACAAAGTCAGTTAAATTAGCAAACTAGTAGCTTTTTTCGATGGCCACGATGATGAAATCAAAAAAACAATTGAATGTAGCGTTTAAGAGAAAATGAGGAAAATGTTTTTTTAATGAAACACCCTGTACATTTGGTTATTTTGAATAGTTAAAATCACTTAAACTTGCGTATGTACTTTATTATAATAATGTTACGCCACTGAGTTCCCAGAATAAATTAGAATAATCGCTGCGTTTCTAGAACATTCAATTCTTTTTAAATATAAAATATAAAAGCGTCATCATAAATTTAGGAATCAGTTCAAGTTATTATTAGCCATAGTAAGTTGATAAAATGTATGTAATAGTTGATGTAAAATAAATAATAAGTGTAACTCGATTCGCTGTATTTATTAATCTTGCGGTTAAATGCGATAACGAAAACAAACAAGAGATAAGAATCGTAACAACTGCTGTAAAGTGCAAGTATCTAATTTCAGTATAAAAACTGACTATCCAAAATAAAGTGGACAAATAAATAAGTGCGTGTGTGAAAATGGACGAAAAGATCCTATTTGAATATTTGGAGGCTTTTAAAAATAGATACAATGAGAAGTGGCCAGGAAGCAATGAAAGGTGAGATTCAATAAAAATTATATAAATTTTGTAAAATTCAAAAGTAGTCGAAGACAAAATTTAACAAAAAAATGGAATCAATGGAAGAGAAAATAGAAGATATAAAAGAAAAAATTGAACAGAAATTGTGCGAAAATTCAAAAGAAATCAAAGACAAAATTGAACAAAAACTGGAATCGTTGGAAGCAACAATGGAAAACAAAATAGAAGAGAAAGTTATTGATTAACCGTCAGAATAAAAATTCTAGAAGTGAAAATGAACCAAACATGCCAAAACAAAGATACTGTAAGCTTCGTAGAACTAGTAACTATACAAATAGCACCTAACGATGAAGACGTACGCCTAAGAATGAAGATTGTACCACCCACGTTCGATGGTAGAGTACCCTGGTCAACACATCACAAGCATTTTGAGACTGCTGCCTTAGCAAATAGATGGACCCGAAAAGAGAAAGGTACGTCCTTGATTGTGGATCTGCGTGGAGAAGCACTGAATGTACTATAAACCGTTTCTGATGGTCAGCAGAGTGACTATGAATTCTTGATCTCACGTCGCGCAAATTAAGAATTGTCTTCAAAAATCTACAGAGAGCCTGTTAGAATTTGAAGCCGATATTGGTAGACTGGTTTGATTGGCGTACCCTACGGCCCCGAGTAGTTTCCTTGTGCAACTGGCTATTTAGACGTTTGTGGATGGCATTAGAGATAGTGAGACACAACGGAGTTTGATATTAGCTCGACTAAGAGCATTAGATGATGCTTTGGCCCATGCTTTAGAATTTGAATCGACAAAGCAAGCATCTCACAGAGGTAACCATAAACTTCGATATGCTGGTACCAAAGAGCCCAAACCAACTAAGGAAACTCTAGAAGAAATTGCTCGACGAATATTTAGTGAGAACTTGCGACGTAGATGACCACTAAGATACTGGAACTGTGGTAGGGGGGTCATGGTCAACGTCGCTGTACGAAGCCCAACAAAAGAGAGAACAACAGCCGGAAAACTAGAACAAGTCAATGCCTCAGAGATTTCCATTTGCATCACATCGCCGACGGAATACTTACACAGCTTTTACACATACACTAAATAAAGACGTATGGGTTTCGTTTGGATTTGAAGAATAATGACCTGAGAATAGATGACGAAGAGATTCCGTTCAGTTTGAAAGAGCAGGCAGCAGTACGTGTTTTGTTGAAAAAAAATATTAGGCTGTCTGGAAGGGCTGGTCATTGTGGGTGGTAAGTCGTTCGAAGAATACTTGTCAAATCTGAAGGAGGTGTTCTATCGCCTGCGTAGTGCAAACCTGAGGTTGAGTTCAAAAAATGCCATATATTTAGGAAAGAAGTACAATATCTGGGACACTTAGTATCGCGAGACGGAGTGCAAGCCGACCCTGAAAAGATCAGAGCAGTAGAAGAATGGCCAACACCTAGAAACAAGCACGATATAAGGAAGGGTTATACACGTACTACCGTCGATTCGTTTTGGGATTTGCGAATATAGCAAAGCCATTAACCAAGTTAACAGAATTTCAATGGGACCAAGACTGCGTAGACGCTTGTCAACATCTTAAGCAGTCTCTAGTTGTAATAGAAGACGGTCTTCTCTAAAACCAATTCTGAAAAGTGTCTATGATGCCGAAAAAAGGCCACAATTAGTAGTGCCTAAGAACCGAGTGTCGGAGGTGTTGCAGCACCTGTATAATAGGACTTTTGGAGGACACTTTGGTGTGAAGAAAACACTGGGGAAAATAAAAGGTCGGTTCTATTGGGTGAACTGTAAAGAAGACGTTAAGGAGTGGTGCCGCAAGTGTGTCCTGTGTGCAACAGGTAATGACACTGTAAAGAAGAGAAAAGCACCTATGAGCCTGTACAATGTCGGAAAACCGGGTAGCGATCGACATAGCAGGTCCGTGATGCTGGAAATAAATATATTATGGTGACAATGCATTATTTCGCTAAATGGACAGAAGCATATGCCATACCAAACCAAGACGCAGCCACAGTGGCAGACGTATTAGTTAAAGAGTTTTTCTAAAGTACTGGAGTTCCCTTTCAGACTAAGGGCGGAACTTTGAAAAACCTTATTCTGAAACGTCTGCCGACTGTTAGAAATAAAGAAGATTAGAACTATGCCTCTTCACTCCCAATCAGACGGTAAGGTAGAGCGGATCAATCGAACAATGAGTAAATACTTGGCCAAGATTGTCGACGAATATCAGAAGGATTGGGACCAATATTTACATTTATCTCTGATGGCGTATCGACTATCTGTTTACGAAAGTACAGGCCAAACACCTGCCTGCGTAATGCTTGGTCGTGAACTATGGTGGCCATGCGATCTTCAATTTGGATGTAGACCTAAAGAGGAAGTTGCAGGCGAAGATTATGTTAGCAAACTCCGGAAGAGGTTGAATGACATACATGATACTGTCCGAAAGAACATCCAAATTGTATGGTACAACGTTCAGGCCCAATGATGTGGATACCAACTAGACGATTTGGAATGGTTATACAATACCCCAAGAAGGCGCGGGTTGTGCCCGAAGTTGCAACGCGAATGGGAAGGTCCGTACAAAATAATGGCTAAACTTAATGACCGTAATTTACCGTAACCAAAAACCACCGAGGGAAAACCCAAAAGTAGTAGTAGTACATTGATCGGCTAACTCTATACACTGGTAACAACGATGCGACCACCAATCCCATTCGAACGAGAATAATAACGAGTAAGACACGAAACCAAGGATTTGAAGAAGACTTCCATGAATTTATGGCAAAATACGGAGGTACGACCAAGGCAAGGTGTGGAGTCACGACTGAGATTCAACAAGACCTGTTCGATGTACCGGAAGAGTACTCCCTTGCGCATTGTGTGGCTCGAGATCTGCGCAGGTAAAGAGGAATTGCAGTTTTTTTTAAGAAATTGTTTAGACGAGAAGATGAGCTTCGTAGACAACAACCTGCTGTGGGTCGAACTCTGAAGCTGCTAGAAGGAAGACGCTCCATCTACTACTTAGTTTCAAAGGAACTGTCCTACCAGAAACCTACCTATGAGGACCTGTGGAATACTTTATGGTATTTCAAGAAGAACGCCGAGATCAATAACATCAAGAAAATAGCAATACTTAAGCTCGGCTGTGATTTAGATCGTCTGGACTGGAGGATTATCAAAACATGTTAGAAGTTGTTTTCAGGAGAACAGGGGTTAATGTGTTGGTGTGCAGTTATCAACATCGACTGTGGACTGTTTGTTTTACCATCAGGGACTTTGTCAAAATAGACAGGATTGCCGATTATCGCCACGACCATTATATCGGTGCCGAGGCCCGAATGCCGTTCTGGGACAGAACAGGAGGGGACAGTGTTACGCCACTGAAGTTTCCAGAATAAATTTAAATATTCGCTGCGTTTCTAGAACTCCCTCCGAAAGCATTCAATTATCTTCTAGATTATTATCTTTCATATATCAAAGCGTCATCATAAATTTAGAAATCAGTTTAAAGCTATTATTAGTCGTGTTAAGTTGATATAAATTAAATGTATGTAATAGTTAATGTGTATTTATACGAATTAAAGTACGCTTATGAAAATTAATTCAGGTAGTTATTCAGAATCATATTTATACGCAACCTTGTATGATTTTAACTAAATAAGAAACCTATGACCGGCAACGCATATTTCATGTTTTATTAGAAAAAACGTACATTTCATTATATTCCTATTACTTATTGCAAAAACAATGTATATTTCTATAGAAAGACATTAGCAACACTTTACAGATCATAGCATTGTTCAAAATTGCGACCACCAGTCTCAATGCAGTCATGGGCACGGGCGCAGAAAATTTTGTCAAAATCTTTCAAATATTCCTGGAGTGTGTTGTACAACTTGACTGGCAGCTAGAACCCTACCAAGCAGTTCCTCGTCTCATGAAAATGAAAGTAACTCACACAAATTATGAATTCCTGACCATTTTATTCCTTGCATTCAAATGTACACTTAAACTGTGTTCAAAAAACTTGCATGTTAAGACAATTCCAACTTTAATCATTTATTTAGTAACTTACCTAAAATGGTTGTAAGAGGAATAATGTAAAAGCATAAGTCAATGTTCTAAAGATGTTGAAATCAATTTGAATCAGATAAAAATTAAAGAAAATATTTTGAAGCATCCATCGTCAACAGCCTTTCTGATGAAGGTTTTAGTTCTGTTTGATTTTTTAAGTTTAGTGTATTATTTTCTGACACACCTTCTAACCAGAACAAACAAAAAATTATAACTTCCGGATGTTTATATACAGAATTTGTAATAACAAAACGTGTATTGCTATCCAAAATTCTTTTACCTTTTTTGAGTATACCTAAATAAATGCTTGTATTTATAAACATATATTAATTGTCTTGTTTCGTAGACAAGTTATCAAAATCAATAATAGAAAATTGTAAACAATTTGTAATTAAATGTTTTCATTTTAATTCATTTCTTTAGTAATTTGTTGTAATTCAATATATGTACCTACATTTAAAAATTCATTTAATTCGATGTTTAAACACATTTGTAATGGTAATTAAAAACTATAAAATTAGTAATACAGAACGGTTCGGATTAAAGAGATGCTATTATAAATTATGAAAAAAAAACCGAAGCGAGTAATTAGGAAAATGTAATTTTTTATTTTGGTTAAGGTAGCGGCTCGGCTCAATATTAATTATTAAACCTATAATTTACTACTTGCAAAAGGCGTGTAAGTGTCATATCCCCATTCTGTGATAGACTTAATTGCTATTTACAAGATTGCAATACGATACATACAAGTGAAAATAACTTCGGATGTGCGATAAATAAGTTAATAACAATTTAAAATAATTATTGTTATTAACGGGATAAATTTCTAGTTCTTTGAGACGAAGAAGATTTCAGGTACGGTTCTGTTCATCTAGACAGACAAAATCATGCGAACAGATCAAAATATGTAGGAATCTGATACAGAAGGCCAAAATCAAGATGAATGACAGAACACTGTATATTGTGATTGTGCCTTTGCAGTCGCCGCTGATACAATTTAAATCCGTATTCCATTATTCAGGGCATTATCCTGTCGAGGGGCATCACAGCCCGTCCTGTTAACGGTCTTGATTTATTCGAATTCGGATCTGCATTGTCTGATGGTATTTACATTTGGTGCGATGCTATAATGGTCTGATCCTTTACTGTGGTGTAAATGCCGCGTCTAATGCACTTATTGTATATTGTTAATGCGCATGAATAAATCATTTTCGATTATAACAAATTGATCGAGATATGCAGAAGCTTTGCTTCTAATTGCTTGGTCTCCCAACATATCTACACCGTTAGCGAGTTATGTAACAGCACATAAACTATTTAAATAATAAAAATACAAGAAACACGTTTTTATTGTTTAAAAATCATTACAATTTTTTGGGTTTATTGATACAATTAATTTAATAAAAACAAACTTGTTATGCAAACCAAATTTGAAAAAGTTGTAATATTTTTAGAAATTATAATAAGAAATCTGATCTGTGCAATTTAGATAACCAAAACAAACCGTTTTGAAACAAAATAATTAACAGTTGGAGTTTATACGTGAATTATGATTAAATAGAAGAATCGATTAATTTATCACACCTTTTCTATTAGGTGCAGTTTTGTATCTTAATTAAATGTGTACTAGTCCAAAACGCCAATTAGAATAAGAAGATTTATTAGGTTTGTCCGTTTCCTATTTAGGACGTAGCATCTTTATTCGTATTTTAAACTAAACTAAATTGACTAGTGGCCTGTCTTTAACTATGCAAAAATCTGTAGGTGTCATGATTCATAGTTAAGTGAGTTTTTAAATGCCCGTTAGCTAATCTTCTATTTTATAATGTAGTCCCGAGTCGGTAGATTTATCAAAAGATTAGAGAACGTTAGTTTATCTATTTAGAACAACAAGAAAAAAAGAGTTATTTTTCTCTTTTACAAAACGATTCTGTTTGTTTTTATTCTTAATAAGCTGCGTACATATTTGGTAAGTTCGAAAACTTTCTTAATCAGAGTTAATTACCTTCATCAATCAAAAGATACTTTAATGAATTTATTGTATGCGTGCTAAAAATTAAGAAACTCATTACACCTAGAAAATCTACCGTCAGATAAGGTTGATTTAATGCAGGTTGATATTCAACGTGGAGTTCGGGTAGCTTCTTGCACGCATCTTCTAGGATGTGGTGTCCCTGAAGGCACTTGGTTATAGCGGTTTTTGCTCTGTTTTATTTTATAATAATCATGAACTGGGTGTGGTTGCTACAAACATGCTGGGAGGTGCTCACGAATGTGCTACCACAGTAGGGACTCAATGCAGAACCGTAATCAAATATATTCTCTTTAAATTCTCAATCTTAACTGGATAGTTAATGATTTCAAATTTTAATGGAATTCTAATCGATAAAATTTTACTATCAATAAAACTAACAATTAGGAAATGGCAAAAATAGCAAAACAGGCTAATTAAATATTAAAACCCCGTAAAACTTAAGTTGCTACTTGAGACTAATACCTATTTATTGACGAAAAACAAAAAAAAAATAAGAAATTCTTAGAAACTTGTTATTTGTTGAGCATAAAATGCGAAAAACCAAGTTTTGATCGTGAGATATTTATCAAATTTGATTAATTAAAATCGTGACCGCTGTAATCATTAAATGTCGATAAATTTAACTATCAAACAAAAACAGTGGCAATTATGACTTAAAATAATTTTCTTTCTTTCTCTTTTAATTTTAAATAAAAACATTACCGATTTATGAATTTGAAGTCCGAATTACCGTCTTAGAAGCCGGTGCAAATTTATTTTAACAAATAAGATCTTAATTATCTTTTAAAACCATTACAATTTAAATTAGGTAAAATAAAAACTAAAAAGGTTATTCACCTTGAATGTTTCAAAGATGATGAAGGAAGTTCAAACTGATTAAAATAAAATTTTAAAAGTTTAATAAATATAGAAAATACGGATTGATTATTATCGCTATCTAAAATTGCAACAAACTCGGCGTTTAACGATCCTCCGCTACATGTGCTCTAGTAAGAATAAATCTTTCAACAAATTATCATCCATTTGGTTATTGACCTGTTCTACTTATTCGGTGTGATTTTTTTATAAAAAAAATAAACAATTACCTAAAATTTGTACAATTAATAAAACATGCTGAAACACTTGCATGTGAATTAGGATCCTATTTTTGGTTTGACTTTTTATAAACTTTGGTGAGCCTTCTATAGGAGTGATTGCGCAATCGCTGAAACTGAAAATTTGATCCCTAATCTTTTTTTAACTAATACCCACTTTCTTGGCCACATAATAAGTACCATCTAAACCTCCAAAAACTTTGGCATTTCTCATTTGATTAAAGTTTCTTATTTTATAAACAAGAGAATAATTCTACTAAAGTGTGTACTTATCTGAAACACTATAGAAGTACCAGTGATGTGCGAAGAGCCCGAGAGGAAAGCGGACCTTAATAAAACAAGACACCGAAGATATCTCACAAATCTATAAATATGAAATGAAATCAATTGAACATATCCTGTAATACGATAAGTTGTAAAAAAACACAGAAAACCGCTATACATAAAAAGTAGTACATGCGATTTAAGAATCGACTTTTGAGTGAACGAAGACTGGCGGATCAAAGTCAACACAAAACCGCAGCGATCGTCTTCAACCGAAGAGGTATTAAACCTGCCCGTACACTGCACATCAATGGCGGCGACGTCCCCCAAGAAAACAAGATTTAATACGTTGGCCTGACCCTAGATAAGAAGTTTTAGAAAGCACACATCGTCTGATAATTGACAATCACCAATGGCCTATTAGCCAACCTGTACCGATGTTATGCTGTAGCAGCCAACTTAGCATCGATAACAAGTTACTCATCTACAAAACGGCAATTCACCCCTCCATGATGTACCCAGCAGAAATCTAGTTCTACGGTAGAAAAACTCGCAAAGAAAACAACAAAGTCCACCGCATCAACGCAGACGATCGCTTCAAATCCCTACCATAGCAAAATTTGCACGCCAATCCGCAAATGCTCTTCACGCAGTCCTCGCGGCCCACCTCAACCACTTCATCCAGCTGCTTTGGAAATACGATGTAGTTGACATGTTAAAATACATGAGGCCGAAGGATGTCATCTTAGATTAAGTTAGAATGAATTGTCAACTCGGAGGATCCGAAATAAACAAACGAGGAAGTTATAAAATTTGTAAAATTGAAGTAACAATAAACCATGTATAAAAATGAAAAAAAAATGAAATGCACAATTGTGATCTTACATTTAATTTCTCTCTCCCTGAAGAGTCCCAAAAAGACGAAACAGCTGTCGAGTGATTTGTTTAAAATTGTACAATCTCTTGTAAATTTACAGAGGAGGATTCAATGTTATTTTTAATTCAACTCTTAGTTGGTAGAAGATAATCGATTTACGTAACTGCTTCTACATCTGACAAAGTTGCTTTAGAAAGAATAGAACTTACAATTAATATTTTTGAAAGAGAAACAATGCAACGCCAAACGGAATTGGAAACGTAGAAGTGCTAGAAGAAAATGTGAACCTGATCTAGAAAATAACATTAACGGTAGAGATGCAGACGGAAAAGATAAAGATAAAAGTATTTAATCAACCAAAGAGTACAACCAGAACTTCTAGTAGCATTCAAAAAACAACAAAGAAGAAAACACCAATAGAAAAAATTAAACAATGTCAAAGATGTTGGGAATGACTTACATTGGATAAGAAATGAACATAGGGCAAATTACAACGGTTCAAGTGACGATAAAAAAAAATAAGAATAGCGAAATCAAAGAAAAAGGTACAGAGGCATCCCAAAACAAATTGGAAGAATATCGTAGATAACAAAATTTGTATTGTAACACTACATGGACTATGACCCAGTCAAGCAAATAGCCGCATAAAACAACTTAAAATAAAACGTACTAAAAGAATGTAGAAAAAAGTTAATACTAGTATTAAGTCCGTTTAAGAATATGATGACGTCACAGAGCGAAGAAAATAAAAAGGAAAGGAAAATATTAGGATCCGGTTGTACCGGAAGTGGATACCAACCTTGTTATTTTAAATACAATGCCCCAAATTTTATTTTATTTTTAGTTTCCGCATACAATTTTACACTTTTTACTACCAGGTTTGGCGTACTTACCATTATTAAGAAAAAAATAATTTCAGGCCTTAGCAACGAACATTTAAATCTACTGAAAAATTAATATTTCATGAAACATAAAAAGACAGATAAGCGAAACTTGTAAAATGGTTAGACATGGTATTGGACTGTTTTCAGTATTAGATATTTTTGAAATTTATTTATAGGGGAGAACCGGGAGTATCGGTAGTTATAAAACTAAAATTGTCAAAGACTCATTATTTCTGGTATAACCGGAAGTGTCAGAGCCATAAAAATATTTTCAGTAAGTACAGAGTTACAAATTTTCAGCTGAATCGGTTTTTTCGTTTTCATTATTCTGTATAAGTGAATGTTAGTTTATACGTACTTACTTTTATTATTTATAATTAACTAAACCCTATTGCCGGTATATGGTAGCAAAATTTTAGGTTATATTCGAAGAATCGGGGATTTAGCGCTACCAACATAAAAGAAGAAGCCTAAGAACGTTTATGTAACTAACAATGTTCTTAACAAATTTTTATATATTTAGACTAAATTAATAGATGGTACATAACCATAAGGATACAGTTTTACTTTCTATATAATTTGAATTAATTATAATCTCATTGTAACATAATATTATTGTTGAAAAGATGGTACTCGGAGTATGCAACCAATTATACGCTTGTAACAAACTGCTGGGTTGCTATCGTGAAAGAACTTTAGTTATATTATTAATAATATACAGAGTGCCCTAGCAGATATGTCCCTTTTGTCAATTTAAGTACAACACTGGTATTTGTATATTGTGAGTTGGATCTACGTTTGTAGGACTTTTGAACCTAAATTTACATACGGAACATACCAATTTAGTTTTTACAGTACCGGGTAGTACACCCTGTATTTAGAATACAAAATACAATTCTTTCTTGAGCGAAGTTCTTGTACTATACACAAAGTATTTTGTAGTCGTTTTACGGTTTGTAAAAAAATGGGTGTCCATTATTTAAAGAATTTCTAGATCATAATATTTAGATAATGGTGATATAACATTTATTGTAAGTGCATTTTCAGATAAAGGTACATATATCAGGTCAAATTGAGTTAGTTTCAGAATCTGATAACAGGTAACAAAAAAACATATTTTTCAATAACGAAAATGATAGACCATAAATTTTAATCACACACTCAAGGTTTTTATATCTTAATTTGATTAGAGAGAAAATCTTGTTCTCTTTAATAAGGAGCATAATTCTTTTCATTGTTTATGTTACCTATCAAAAATTATAAATGTACTTCAGTGTATTACTTTTTTTCATTCTAATAAATTCATTAAAAATATTGTTGTTTAGATACAAATTCCTGATTACGGACCTGTTAGCCAGCTACCACATAAGTTAACGATCTGAAGATTTAATAGTAATCTTTTCGAGAGCACGTTGGAAAAATCAAAGCAGTCATTAATAAATAAGTAAACGCAGTTTATGAATCTTTAACCACGCTTTATAAATTGACAGATTTACTTTGTACAATATTTCTTGATTTATAATGTCTAATCTCATTTCCGCTTGTTAAAATGTCCATAAACTTTTTTTTTCGTTTCTAAAAAGTATTTGGAACTTATAAATACGAATTGATTAAAATTCAATCTTCGTTTTTATTTATATCCCATAGCGAATTAGTACGGTAAAATTTTCATGAAATATAGGTATTACAAATTTCAGTCACGTAATCTGTATTAAAAATGCTTGCTACCTGCTCCCAATTGTAGAGAAGATAGGTTATTAAGGTTATTTTCTTAATACCTTGGATTTTAATGCGTAAATTGCTGAAGGATTATAGTTAACATTCTGGAAGATATAATTTGTACTGAACGGAACCGGTTGTGTATTCGCATAAATTCGACAATAATAATGCAGTAGTCATAGAACACGTTTGAAGAACGATACCATAAGTCAAAAGCGGCTTATTAAAGCAAATTTTCTAATAAATTAACTTGAGACTTTCCGAAGTAGTTGTTTTGTCACGTCGTTTAATAAATTACGACAATATCTATTAAAACGTTATTTCTAATTACGATGAATCTATTTTCTTTCGTTCTTTTTTTATAATCAAACAATAACACGATCGATAATAGCTTCACGATCAAAAAGAATGTGAACGAATTGTAGAACAGGAAAACTAGTTATAATATATAATCAGAAGCAGTAAATGTATATATTTTTGTCAATTATAATAGAGAAAGGTTGGTATGGTACGGTCAGCTATCGCTACGTGTTACAGATTCTAATGCTGCAGAAATCCGATAATTAATCTACATTCTAACACTTGCACATTAGTACTACCAGATCGTGCCAACAAGTCTTCTTTCGTTCACGTGTTTACTAATCTTCGGTAGATTATTTTTAAAAAACCATAGTTGTAATTGCACGGTTCTTTCCAATAATTATTAAAATTTAGCCTTCCGTGAGTGTCAAGATAAAATGCAAAACTATTTAAAAAATTGGTTTGGTGCCGCCTTAAACTATAGGGTTTCCACGCTCTTTTAAAGAAGTAAATGTTTATACGATTTTGCCTCTGCTTACAGTAATTTGCTAGATAGTCGGTTTAATCGAAATAACTTTACAATGTTAAATAAATTCCAACTACATTGATTATCTCTTTATGGTATTATGGTATTATAAAATTTATAATAAACTATGCGAAGTTTCCGTAATTTATTTCAAGTGGATAGATACTTTCCATATTTATTCAGTTTATCTAAACATAGTTTATGCTTTTCTAGTTTAAAAATCATGACATCCATCAGTTTTATCTACTCCTTTTTTAAAATAATAATTGAAATTATATGTAAACGGAATTTTTGAGGATATTGTAAACTTTGTTATCTTACAATCTAATGTACTTGAAAATCTACTTAAAATGAATGTATACAGAAGAACAAAAAACTTGTTTGGAATAATTTAAAAACATATTACCTGAAAATCATACATTTGCCTTGTTAAAGAATCGATTTGTAGTAACTTACAGAATGTACTAAAAAAATTGGCAAAATCTCAACAACGAGATACGTGCTGAATGAGACAAACATTTTATTATGTCTACACGGCAGGATATCGATCGCTGAAGGTAATCGAATAAACAAATAAAAAACTAATCGAAATGTACCACGAGTTTCTTATCCACCTGTAACTGTAACTTTGAAAGGAAAAATTTCGTCGCAAAAGTAAGTTGATGCTCCTAAACGTTTTAATTAATTAAGTCGATCTACTAATTATTATAATTAATATTTATCAAACGGATTACGGTTTAAGTCAACATACCATAACTTTATATCACGTTAAGTTAACAGCCGGTTAAATCTGTAAATGTGTTTACATGCCCTGGTGAGCGTAATATGGATTGGGTCATGCTTAGTTAACCGTGGTCTATGGGGTGTACATTCTGAAGGGATTATCAATTATAAAGTATTTAATCTGAATATCATTTACATAATAGAATATAAGTAATTGAATCTATCAAAACTTTTCATCTCCCAATTATTAATGTGTAAGGATGAACCGTTTTGTTTCCACGAATCACGAAAAAACTGCAGCAGTTTGCATTTTGGTTCGTTTGATAATCAAAGTACTTATCATTCGTTTCCTTTAGGTTTATAACCATCTTTTCCACGTTTTTCTCACTTACAATGTTGTGTTTGAGATTATTGATGATTTCTTCTCCAATCTATATTCTTATGTTGCAAATGTTGAGATCTATCATTTCTATGATGATTTCTGCGTGTGATTTAACCTATTCTGTGTCCATATTTTGTTCGAAAGTGCAGTGAATGATTTACTCTAATTAATTACTCTGACACTCCTATTTCTTTGATGATTGAGCATGAACGAATAATGAATGGGTATAAACATTAATCTTGTCTCTACTCTTTGCGCCATGTACAACCTATAAATAAAATAAACGGACACATTCACTATAGAATTTAGGAAACTAAACTTACAATAATGAAGTTGATTACGAATTGAAAATAGTGTTGATGCAAAGGTTCATTACGATGCGACTCTAAGAATACATAAAAATTTGAAAATTGATCGAAGCTTATCAGTATTGTCATATTGTATTCTAGTGTGTTTAAAGTTTATGTTTCTTTTAAGGTAGATAAAATTGTTGTAAAGTTTATCGATGCGACCATATATACCTTCTGCAGTCAACAGTTCCACTATGGCAATTACTTCTTCTGACCCAGAGTTACTCATCCATAACCAACTCGATCACTGTTCTTAGAAGATTGCACATTTTGTCGGAGCAACATTGTATTTTTACATCTCCAACGCAGCCTTGGAGAATCTGTCGAAGTTTACAAAGCTTTTTACCTAATTACCCCTCTGCAATCACAATTTAAATACTGTTCTGCAAATTGCATTCGTACGTATATCAGCGTTTCCTGGAGTAATTGGAATTTCTTTGCAGTTTAACAATACAACAATATAATATTTAAGTAATAAATAAAATTGAATTGTGTTCATTCGTAGTTATCGTATAAAATTGTCGTCAAATTTAGATTACGATGGCATTGAAAAAATAAAACAAATTTGAAGTCGGAAAAATACCGTTGTAATGACTAATCTATTGATAACCTTTTAATAATTTTTTTTTTTTTTTTTTTTTTTTTTTTTTTATAAATATTAATTATTTTTTTATAAAAAAAAAATTAATTTTTTATTTTTTTTTTTTTTTTTAATAAAAAAAAAAAAAAAAAAAATAACTTTTCTTTTAATAAAATTTTATTTATTTTTTTTTTTTTTTTGTTATCTATCACTACAGTAAACTTCCAAATTTAGAATTCAAAATCCTGTGCATGCAGCCTAACACTAAAAAATATGTTTGTTTTTTTACTTTTGCCCCATATACGAAAACCTTAATCTAATAAAAAAATGAATGGCAATATTTTAAAGAAAGTTAAATATCCTCAAATTTGTAAGAAGGAAAAATTTTATAAACGTTCATAATTATGAAATAATGAGTAAGTGCAATAAATAAAATTTATCCTATAAAAAGCAAGCGTTTCAGAATAAATATTCCATCTCAAGGACGAGAAGTTTTTTCTTTCTATTATTAAAAATAAATTCAGAATTACTACATTCCACTAATGAACCTTATTAAAAGAATCAAGGTTTTGCATGAATTTAAAAATATTCTATATATTTAATCTTCGTATTCCAAAACAAAAGAAGTATAATTGTGAAAGTGTTTACAAGAGCTGTAATTTTGCGGTATAAAATTTTCAATTTGTTTATAAAAACGAAATCAAAATGGTATTAAGAATGAGAAATACGTTATTGTATACAAAATCAAAATTAAATTGCCTTTACCCAATTTACTAGTAAATAACAATAAAAAATTAGGATAAATAAGGTATTTGTAAATTAAAAATATTACACATAAACGCTATAAATAAAACGTTTATTCTTATCGGCAGTCAGTGAATATTGACGTTTTAAACACAACTCGCTATTATAGGTAAGTTTAGTTGCCTAAACCATTCCTAAACTCTAAATAAAAGGTGCCCATTTAGTTTATTTGCAGATTGTATCTGATTTGACTTAATAGTTCAGCTGAATCTGATGAGCACCGATGTCCTAATATTTTATAATTGTTGCATTGGCCAATCAATTCTATCTTGATAATTATCAGTTTTATCTTTATGTTGTATTCTAGAATATTTTTGGAACAACTAGGGGAAGGTTGCTTATATTGGATCGGTTTGCACTTTTTTCATCCTAACTTAAAAATACCAAAATTAAGTTAAGATCGGATTGCACTAGATAAAACTTTAACATTTTCCGCACATATGTATTTTTTTCGAAATTATAGAAACCAATTTCCTGCTTTAAAAAAGCATTTTAAAAAAAGGTTACAAATGGTCCAATTTACGGACTTGGTAACTTAAATTGGACCACTGGCTTTCGAAATTGGACTTCCATGCTAAAACTAATTTTATTCAATGCAATAGGGGAATAAAATTTTACAAAAGAAAAGAAATATATTTTGGTATCAAAACACAAAGTAACAAAATAAATTCTGCGAACACAATTAACATTTAAACAAAATAAAGTTTTTTTAATTGCATTTATCACAAATGTATTGTGATCCATGAGCATCAGAGCAAGATTCATGCACCCATGCATGGTATTTCAAACACTGAATCATGTCTTCTGGTATTCTTTCATCACAAATAAAACAATGCCGGTCGTCGTAATTTATGTCTACAACTATTAATTGGCTGAACTTTTTTTGTTTGACTGCTGCCCCTTGGCACGTTTTCCTTTATTAGTTGTTTTTCTTTTATTCTCAAAACTTTTTTTTTTCACAGATGTAGCTTTGTTTTTATTATTTTGAGCCTTCTGAGCTGTTCTTCGGTTTTTGCTCTTTGCCTCCTCACATGGTGTAGGCAGTGGAGATAGCAGTTCAGGACTGTAATACAAAGAAGTGGCATCATCAGTATCAAAATTTCCCTCATTTTTTAGTATTATCGCATTTTATCAATTTCAACAGATTCATCTAGCTGACTAAATTCGGTTTCATTATCGTTGTTATTTTTCTGGTCTGGTGTCAAATTTGAAATAGTGACTTTCCATTCACTGGATCATCATTTTCTTCTTGCACTTCAGTATTTTGATTAAGAGCATCTGATGGTGCAAAATGTGCATCAGTGAAAACAAATCTGTTAATTGGTCGTATGCCTGATCCTTTAAAGTATCTATTGCATTGGCAATTGTTGCAGCTTGACTATAGGCTGTCCCGAGAAGATCACATACTTCAAACTGGGTTATTACACACCCCGAATGGCATTTTAACCATGTTACCACCATCGGTGAAAAAAATCCCACATCTACTAAGGGTTGTAGGCAATGCGATGTGTGTCCAGGAAGTAATAATATGCCATGTTTTATTGCCAGTTCAATTGCTGGAATGTTTTTGGAGTGAGTGGCGTGGCCATCTATTAAAAGCAGTACTTTTCTCTCAGGTGTTGCATTGACATGTCGAATAAAATGTTCTAAAAATTTTAGAAAGAGATCCGAATTAATGTAGTCGCATTCTTTTTCGCTTAAAAATAATCATGGGAGGGATGTATAATCCTGCTGCGTTTACACAGCAAACAATCGTGGTATTAGTACCCCTTTCTCCGCTGGAAACTGCACGAACTTGTTTTTTGTCTTTACAATCTACGATCTTCTGAGATTTTTCTTAGACTGTTAAGAAGCACGACTCATCTGCATTAAATATACGAGTTTCGTCTAAATTGTTATCACCGACTATTCTTTCATAAATATCAAAAAACTTGTACACATTTTGTCGGTTAAATCCTTTGGCTCTCGCCATAGATGTCGCTTCAGGTTTGCAAAGCGACAACCCTGGATTATCTTGCATAAAGCGGTAATATCATTTTTTCCCGGCAAGCTTTTTGGTTTGATTAAATCCCACGGTAATACCGTTTTTGTCAGCCAGTTGGAACGCTAATTTTCTGTTATTGTCAGGCCAAACATATGTTCTTCTAAACGAAGAATATGATGTCCCAAATCTTCTTCCATTTGAGAAGTAACAATTTTTGGTCTATCAATATGCTTTTTTATGCCATATGCTAATTTATTCGAATTTGAGAGACGTCGCTTTAGAGTGGCTTTGGAATTTGGAATTGGCGTGAACATTCGTTTAATCCAAGTTGACCGGATTTATAGGGACTAAGGGCTTTTTTAAAATTATCTTCTGTCCATTTATACTAAGGACCTCTATTCTTTTTGTTACATCCATCTGAAAATGATTCAAAATCGCTTAATGCAAGAAATATCTTTAAGTTCCCTAAATTGGACCGGTCCAATTTAGAAAACCGTAACGTGGTCCATTTAAAGCAACTAAACGATTTTTGACTTATAACTTAAAATAAATACGAGAATTATGTCCGATTCAAATGAAAACATATCATTAGATGCCCGAAATGTTAGTTTATGTTATACTGTTCGCCAGAGTATGATAAGAATTACTGTTAATGACAAAAGTACTTACGATTGCGGGTTAAAAACTACATCAAGAACTGCACAAAATTTCCACTGGCAATAATTTAGCTGAGAAACGTGCGAAATGTAAGAAATTTTACCAGTGTGACCAACACAAGTTTCTAGTTCTGTCCTGTTACCGCTAGATGATACCGTCAATACTGATTTTGCCAAAAGTAGCATAAGTCCAATTTAGGCACCGGTCCAATATACGGAACTTTTCCCTATATTATTTTCTTTTCTTCTCAACATTGAATCGTTCAATTAATAATACTTTGTGACAAATGCGTATGTAAGTAATAACAAAATTCGATTCCTCGCATAAAAACAACCTTAAATCGCTTTGTAAATTCGCAAGACATTCTACAATTGCAAACAAAACATCGAGAATCACAGAGAATTCTAGTATAAGTTTAAAATTGTACAAGATACGGCTGTCGACTAATTACCAATTTTAAACAGGTGGTGATTTGATATTGTTTTCATGTCAACGCTTATTAATTGGCGATAATAATCAAAGAATTAACTGACAACAGAGAAAAAAGTAAATAAGAAAGGCAAAGAGATGTAGGAGAAAATTAGAAGACATTTAAGTATTAATACACAAATGAGATATGAAAATTGAATGAATGGAATAAATATGGAGATGAACAATGAATGATTTAAGAGATGTAAAAAAGAAAATCAAGTTTTAATTATAAAGACGGATCAAAATTAATGTAGAAGGCATAGGAAAGAAAAACTGAGTTGAAAAAGGAAAGTTTTTGATTTAAAAATTAAATTTTAATTAAGGAGCAGTGTTGTGAATGTTACGAGGAGAATCAGAGAAATTGTCATAAGTAATGTCCCAGTGGCTATGAAATTTTTTGGAAATTCTTTTTTCTGTTCCTTACAATGAATCGTTCGTGGAATAAACCAGCAAGTAAGGGATTTTCTAAAAATTCCCAATTGGCAAGAATTAAATGTCAAAATCGACAAGACCGAGTCACTAATCATTTGACTGCAGTAACACAGCAGCGCTCATCAAGATCACGGGTCATAGCTCTGCAGCATCTCTTAAGCCGTACTTGCAACTTCATGCAAGAACAGAATTCTCGTATGATAGCATGCTTCAGGAGTGAGGGCATCGGACCTCATCAGAATCTGCAGAAATATGTTCCGCTGACAAGGAAATGACACAAGCCCTTCTACATTTGGGCCCGTACTGTATAAAATTCTACATTTAATAATTATTAATTAGAAACCTTGTTTTGTTCTGCATTAAAAAATACTCTGAAGTATATTTATATAGTAATTTATATTTAAAATGTCAATAAAGAAGTATAAAGTTTTAAATATTTAAAATTTACCAATACTTTAAGTAATGGATCCTTCATTATACAATTTAAATAAAGTTTTAATTTCGTTTGATTTCCTCTTTAGCTCAAAGTCTGCTTTAACTAAAGCTCTTGAAGTCACTGATTCTAAGACTGATAGTTACGTAAACCTTCTAAATAAGTATTAAATCACAACTATTCTGAATCTCAATACGTTTGTGCTTAAATTCGCTCAAGTTCTAAATTAATTAACTGTACAATCATTAAACCGAAAAAAAAACGACAAAACAACTGATAGTTACGTAAACCTTCTAAATAAGTATTAAATCACAACTATTCTGAATCTCAATACGTTTGTGCTTAAATTCGCTCAAGTTCTAAATTAATTAACTGTACAATCATTAAACCGAAAAAAACGACAAAAATCTTGTTAATTTTTGTAATCAACTAGACCTAGACCTCAACACAAATTACTTTGCTCTTATTTAAACAAATTAAAATTTTAAAATCGTATCAGTGTTCCGTTGAAGAAATTTTCGAAATTCCTGTAACTTTCTTTCGTTCGGCAAACTTTAAAAAGTAGTGGGCAAAAAAATTGAAGTACCTTCCCAACGTCCTACTTCTAACAACAGTGATAAATTAATTAACTCTTCTTAAAACGTAGTTTACAAAGTGTAATAATGTACAATTTTATATGTATTTAAGTTTATGCAAAATTTCTAGTTCACCTATAATTTTTTTAGTTTAGTTTAAAAATAGGATCACCCACGAAATTGTAGGAAAACATGGTTGATGTAGTTTAATGACCTTTTAACATTTATAGAGTTGTATACAAAGATGTTCAATAAGCTGTAGAAATATGTAAAAATTATCATAACTGCAGATGATTTGCTCTTTACTCACGAACGATCGTGGTTCGCGTGTTGTTACGTTCTTGTGGCACGTGCAAGATACTACCTCAGACTACTGTTATTTCAAGTGCAACAATGTTTTAAGAAGCAGAAAAAATTAACGTTTCATGAATGAAATGATATTCATTATGGAGGCAATTATTCGTAATTTGGTCACACTGGTGTATTTATTACGTTTTGGTTTGACGCTTAGACTATTTACCCATAAGAAAAATTAAAGCACGTGCTAAAATTGAGAGTAAATTTTCAATCAAATATTGATTTTCTGTCATAATTTTTTTTTAATCAGGCGAGAGTTAGTGAACAAGCTAATAGAATGGAACTTTGCGTAGGCTGTTTTACGTACTCTAAATGTTATAGAAGACACCTTTTACGTACTTCAGTTTGAAATTAAAGCGTGTCAAAATTATTTGTGCAAGAGATAGCAATAAGTATTGACTTAAATATATACTGTCAATTATCTTCTTCGTCCACAATCTACAATCTCTTTAATTTTATCTAATTATTATATAAACATTTGTAAAGGTTTTTTTTATTAAAAAAAAGTTAAGTTTAGACCATACATCAATTTTACTTTAAAATAAGTAATGCAAATGTAGATTATTATGCTAAACGGTTAGTCTTAAAGATTTGGTAGTTCAGCAATGCTGAACACGAAATCATTCATACCATTAAAATTCGCCCAAAGTATGCAGTACACATGTAAATTTATTAACTAATTTATATTATATGCCGGTTTCGAGAACTTCAACTGACCTAGTCTCACTTAATGACGATGAAATTTCTTAAATATAGTGTAGATTTGCATCTGCGTCAATGTAACTGTGTAATATGTATTAAAATTGTTAACGTAATGTAGATTACACGCAGTTAAAATAGTCTTCCATATTCAAGATGTATCAGAAATTAATAAAACATCAACGACACAAACAAAGAAATTCCAAAATCAAAACATAACTGAGCAAAACGGAAACAATATCCTAGACTACTTGGTTCGAATTTAAAGTTTTTATCGCTAACGAAGAATCTTTATGCAAATAAAAGAATTTTTATTTGTATTCTGAAGAGACAAAAATTATGTTATCAGATGTATCATTAAAAATATATAATAGACACTTAATTTAAGGAAAAATTGTTTAATATTAAACAATTAAATGAAGCAAAGTCATTGGTTTTATATCTTAAACTGGTAAGATTATTTTAAAATATTGCATTGTGTATAACTATGGGACGCTGTCAAATTGTTAACGTTTTCTTTTAATTAACAAGTTCTAAGAATTGATTGAATTCTAGAGTTTTTCTTTAAGCTAAAATTGTCAGAGCTTGTTGATATTATCGATTTCAACTGATTAATTAAGCACGTATTCAGTAAAACAAGTAGCTTCCATTCATTTTTATTCAATCGGGGGTGAATTTGAAAATTTGAAAAGAAAGCGTCGAAAATTTAAAGTGGTATTCAACATATTACTCATTATCGGATTGAACAATCTAATTTTGACGATAAAACTTTTCATTTATTGTTTAAGAAGAATTGTGAATTCACTTTTTTGCAACACTTACGACCAAAATGAAGAAATTTGTAATGTATTGAGAAAAGTGGAAAATGAAGATGAGCGAAACAACCTAACGACCATGAGTAAACCTGCCCCACCGCAGAACAACCTTTGTACATTTTTCTTCCTACGTAATTCAATTTCTTCAAAGCCATACTGTTGCAATAATAACACCACTATTTTTTCTTCTTCCTCATGAAAGTCGGATTAACAATTGAGAATATGTGCAAAACATCAAAATAATGTTACCTTCTTTGAATACCATGTTCTCGAATACATTATCTTATGAATTTTCGAATTGTGAATTTTAAAAATACATTGCCGATATTATACAGGGTCATTGATAGTCGATGGTAGGTTAGACGTTTAAGGAAAACGGGACATAGGAGTAGTCTGAAAATTTGGCTACTGACATAAATAGACACGATCTATCGTTCTAAAATATTTTCATTTTGGCGGTGTTGCCGCTTCTACTCAAAAGTACTAACAACTTGTTAATTTTAAATGAAACATTCTATATATTATTCAATTTTTAGAATTGCAATTTCTTACCGATAATTTTTTGTAAATCACAATCTCAAAACTTCGACGTCTGTCAAACACAGTGAATAATTGAGCAATTGTCAAATCACATGGCGTTCCATGGCTAACTAATGCAAATTATGCGAAGACAATGTGATTTTAAATCATTATTGCGATTATTTAGAAAAGTTGACGAGTTAGCTATACCACTATGCTATATGAACCTGAAGGCATTTTAATTGTCTATCAGAATTTCAAATGTGTTTCGTTTGAAAAAATAAAGTTTTGACCTTTTTTGTATGTCACGTCAAAATCATTAATCTTAAACCGCCCTGTATAAGATAAAATAAATTTATTTAGGTAGCTGTTAAATACACGGCTTTTGCAAACTGCATCTAAAATTTCAGCCTTATATGGGTCAAATAGCAGCTAAATTTAAATTTTGGTGGGATCATATTTTGAAAGAAAATAACCTAAAATAATTATTATCTCAAAAACCGGTGTAGATAGGTATAGGGAACTATTCAAAAAAATTATCAGTAAGAAATTGCAATTCTAAAAATTGAATAATATATAGGATGTTTTATTTAAATTTAACAAGTTGTTACTACTTTTGAGTAGAAGCGGCAACACAGCCAAAATGAAAATATTTTAGAAAGATAGATCGTGTCTATTTATGGTAGTAGCCAAATTTTCAGATTACCCCAAGTCCCGTTTTCCATAAACGTCTAACCTACCATCGACTATCAATGACCCATTTTCAAATTCTCTTGAATCTATTTCAAACCTTTTTCAAATGTAATTACAATTAGCTGTAGTCTTCACACCTATACTAATATGTATATTTTTTACTTTCATTTTCATTTTAGAATAAATCAGTAGGTTTTAGTACAATGTATTATTCAAATTTTAAGGAGTTGCCGAGAGCGACGGCTTCGTTTTTACTAACATCACAAAATTATACTAAACAGTGTAGAAGTTATCAACAAAAAATAAATATATCGAGTACAAACACGCGAGATAATAATGCAATCTTGCCAATACACAAGCTAAAAGCCTTATGGCACAAATGTAATTTATAGAGAAAATTGCATATCTTTAAAGTATATAACAATAGATCTTCTATGTATTTTACATATGCGTGAAAGGAAATTTTAAGTAATTGTCTTGTTGCTAAAGTGCAACGTCTTGTACTTACAACTAAATTGCCCATTGCCCGAGAGGAAACGATTTCTTGCAACAAAATTTCAAAAAATAATCGATTTGACGAAAATCGAAAAACTAATTTGCCATTGATGGATAATTTCTACGCCGTCATAAATTCAAAATTATTATTTCAAAGCTCATATTAAAGAAATAAAAGAAATTTATAGTTATCACGAGTATAAAACGATTCTGTAATTCAAGTTTAAAAACATTAACATTTTATAGTGTAGTAAACCTGTAAGTGTATCATTATGATACAACAAGATTATCGAATGTTAGATAAAGACGCATATACATTTTAATGTTTCATTACAAAATTTTTCTATATCTAATCTGTCTTAAGAATAGTTAAAAAAGATGAGATATATGCTTCAGTTTTAAGACTCCTAAAATTTTTACGACAGGTAAAAATAAGATTTTGATGTCTTATTTTGATTGCAGTCGTTTATTTTCGTAAGAATCCCACACGTATTTTATTTTATTCGAAATGATTAACAGAAGGTATAGTTCTTCGGGTGAAGGAATTGTACGGGTAAAAGTGTCACGCCGTTTGCAACGGCGAAAGAATTAGCACGAGCGATGTCCGGCTTGGTTAAGAACCAAGTTGACATTAATCACATTTGCCCTTCACCATCAGATTCACTACCTTCTCTTCCCTCTTGCCTTATTAGAAATTCTTATGGTTCTACAACAATAATTTAAGGTAGCTCCTAATCAATTGAATTAATTATACGGATCTACGAATTTGAAAGTTTTCATTTACACAGTTTAAATCGGAATTACCAATCTGTTAGGCGTTTAATTTTAAATAACTTTTGTACTTTCACTGACAGCAACATAAGCACTAACTATTGCGGTAACATACCCTAAAAAATTCGCGCATTTAACAATATTCTTTGATTTTAATTAAAATTGCATTGCGTTTGAAAGTAATTTAATTTACCACAAAATTATAACGATCAACAACAATGTAACACAATGTATTATATTACTTTCACCGTTGAAGATTTTAAACAAGACGAATTTATGTTAATTTGTGGCAAATTTACTTTCTTAACAATTGTTGAATACCTCCAAATGTAATTAATTCCATTAACTTTTGTTTGACTCTTTTTTTATATATAATAACACTATTTTGTTTGGTGCACTTAATTTATGTGGGACTTCATTTCTTTGGGCCGCATTACTGTTACGTATCAAGAACTTAAAGGAACTTAAATACAATGTACATTTTACGTCAAGGAAGTATTAATTTGATACATCCTGCATGTTTAATCAATTATGTGGCGTGTTTACTTTTGGAGAGGATATCGTACTTTAATTTAAATTTGTTAAATGTTGCTAAATAAGTACTTTGACTTCCAACTTTGAACCTCACCAAAGGTACCATTTTATAATGATAACAGGTTGCGTGGAATGTTAACGTTAGTTTTGTATATATCAGATAAATAGATTCCGGGTTTTTTACCGCGTCTATGGTTAAATTTTCCTAACGGCCGGTTAACATATGACAGTCTTCTTCAAAATCTTGTGTTACTGAAATGGCCCATCTCGTTTAAATATTTATATTACGTTGATCTGTTCCTGTTTAACGATCCACGTCCTTTTTGGGTGTGTGGTTTTGGTTAGTTACCAGAAGAGATGTTTCCAAGCGGCTAGTACCAAGATTCCTTGGTTCCGATTGAATCTTTTGGGTTCTCCCTATTGAACATTATCATGGGTCTATTACAGATATAATGGTTGTGAATTCGTGTAGATGTCTCTAAAACATCTTGATAACAACTAATACCCATCGATTTTCTGGATTTCGATGACGTCTCTGTAACATCCCCCGCCAGAAATTCTTCGTTCGCGTGTTTAAACATTTAATCCCTTATTGCCCTTTCAATGTCATGAGGATATGCACTTTCGGTCTGACGTTGACACTTCTGCCACTTTGGTGAATGTATGGATAGTATATAAATTCCAACTCCACCCCACTTCTTCTTGATCGGCTTATCTTATCTTCTATTGTGTGTTACATGTCGCAGCCTTCTTCTGATGCTGAAGTGTCTCGTACAGATACTTTTATTACAGATTTGTGCAGTAGTCATTCAGAAGGGAGCCCCTTACAATATTCAAACATGAATTTCATGATGGAGATCGAACACAAGAACATGATTCCTAGAGGTCTCAGTAAACAGAAATCGTTGGTACCCCACCACCTAATACACAAGAAATCCTTTCCCCACTTTACCAGATTGCATATGGTGAAAAATCCAAAAACTATAGTTTCCTGAGATATCCTGAGAACGGAAAAAAATTACATTTTCATTTCAACAATTATGAAGTCGAAAAAGGTGACCACATAATTGCTAATACGTCCTTGAACTTAGAATCAAACAATAAAAATTATTATCTGCATATTATTCAACGCAATCAATTATTACATCACTTAATTATACTCGTACGGACATTGTGAGACGGTATTTAAACCAACCAGTTTTTGTTCGAAATGAGGAAATGTCAAAACACATTTAATTACAAAAGTGAACCAAAAATTAGTTTTAAAAAGTATTTTTAACTTTTTCTTTTATTTAACGCTACCGGTATACTTATTTTAAAATGTTTGCACCTGCAACTGTAACTTATCCGTACAATTTACTTTTGTGAATTCTAAAGAACACAATACAGTTAATGTAATTAATAAACGATTAAAGATAAAATCTTTTTACAGTTACAACGAAAAAGAAAACACTTAACTAGATTATAAATCACTTAATATTGATCTTTACATTTGCAACGCCCATTTAATCACATCTATGCATTCAAAAGTAACACTCGTAAGCAATCATCTAATTTCAAATGTTCAAATCGTTTTCGCCTGAAAGCATTTTTTTTTATATTTAAAAATATTTTCTTTTGCTACGAGAAAATCAAGATAGAAACATAAAATTATGATCACGATTTTCAAACACAAGACCTCATGTAGTCAATTGTCTGTCATTGTCAACTCGTGTTGTTGTAAGTGTCCTGGACTCGTGTCCTTAAGTACGTGACTGCTTCCTTTCCTTCGCGTTTGAATGATCGCGATGGTACGTGTCTTGTCAGAACAGGCGGTTAACACATACACTAAGGATAAAACATTAAATAACGTTCAATTCCCTATTTATTTAAAACAAAATTTTTAAGTTTTAATAAATTAACAGTGATTGAAGTTTGCAAAGTAAACGAGAAAGAGGTCGTGCAACTTATGTAGTAAAATAAATTAGCTTTAACAAGATCCAAGAGGAATATATTAAATATATAATATGAGATATGAAAGGTTATAAGTTTTCTTTTTAAACTTGCAATAGTTCCACGTTATCTATTCCTAGTTAATTAACCCAGTAGGTGGTGGTATACTTGATGAACGCCAGTATTTATAAAAACACAGCTACCGCAGGGATTCCGACGTTAAAATAGGCGTGAAACTAAAACTATTCAACGGTAAATCAACATACAAACAAAGGATAAATACTTGTTTATCTTATTGAAAAGTTTACGTAACGGACAGCAGCTGATATTACGATCAAAAGAAAAACGTTCTTAGGAAACATCTCTCGGTGACTTTAACGATGAACTATGCAAGATACCTTTCCTAGCAGAAATTAATAAAGCAACACATAATTTTAGAAAATTGAAACGTTTAATAAGGTATTAAATTTCATATGAGAACATGCAAAATTTAATTTGTTTATGTTCCTTATAACTACGTATATTTCAAAAGCTGTTTCATTTTCTAAGAAAAATGCTAATTAAAAACTCGCTTTGGAAATGTAACTCTTTAAAATGCTAATTGATTTAAACAATAACCCAGGTGTTAGAAACTTACGGTTGGTTGTTTAAGGAATGTGTTTTGACACATTGTTATTAATCAAGTATATTAATATATAAATTAATTTAGCAATGTTAGGTAACTTATTGAATGTTGAAAATATTTATTTCTTGTTGGTATCTATAGATCAATAGACTGGTTGCGTTAAATACATCGGTGTTGGTTACAAATTAATTACTTATTCGATGAAAAAATTAAACACTTTGGAAATTTATTGTATTACGCAATTATTTTGAAATTTACATTTTAATTTCTTTGAATAGTGTTAATTAATTAATTAATAATTAAAGATAATACATTTGCATTTTTAATAATAAAAAAATAAATTTATCGTATTATTCGAAAGCACGATTTCTTAATTGGCAACTGAAAAACACTAACCACTAGTCATTATTTTAGTTATTGCCAAAATTTTGTTAAAATAAATGTGCTTATTCAATTATAAAAATAACGCTTTATATTAGATTAAAAATATTTATTAACTACTAAAGAATCAATAAAATCTTAACAAGCTTTTTTTTTGACAGTTAATTAAAAACTTGAAATTTAAACTCACTCATATACAAAAAGCCATTTTTAGGAATTCTTCTGGATGCATTTGAAAATGTGAGAGTAATTATTCCTTTAGTTCAAATTGTGACAAATTTTCAATTTTCTAAGACGAAATACTGTTACCATTACTATGTAAAATAGAAACAGATTCAAGTTCGTGTATTTGGTAAAATTGAACTCATTCAGTGAAGGAATAAGGTCAACTAGGCGGAGATCTGCGATTAACATTTAGAAAACTGAATCTATTCATACTTAAAAAAACTTTTAAATAAAGGATTAAAAATATGCACATGACACTTATCAATTATCTCATTTGTTCGTTAAAGGAAGTCATACGTCTTTTGTATTATAAACAGTTAGAAAAGATCAGCATCTCTCGACTATTACTTTATATTTAATTTAGAAAAAGTCAACGTAAAAGTAGATGAATTATACTGTTATCTTCAATTCTATTTGAACAGTGCGCACATAAAATTATGTCAAGCAAAAGTTATACGTTATGATCTTTATCTGCCCAGCAACACTAAAGGCGATGCTTAAGAAGAAAATAAACATTAATAAGTTGATCAACACGTAAAAAAGTATAATCAAGTAAAGAGAATGCATCAAACAAAAAAAAATTTAATGTAAGCAATAAAACTGCCAATTATAGAACGTAAGTACACATTCATTAGTGGCAAGTGACGAGTGATTGCTATTTATCTACTTACAGTTGAGCGCCCACAGTGACGGAATGTCATTTTATATTCAATGCGGGTACATCATTGATTAACAAACCCATGAGTCTATTTGTAATTTTGACAATGTAACTTTTAATTGACTTTTTAACCTAATAACTGTATCCACAAGTCATTAATCACTCGAGAAAATGTTTTAAAGATTAATGTAATTTCAATACAAAAAGCAATTAAATGAAAATGGAAATGTAGAAGATTCTGAAATTTCTTTCACTATTTACAAAGTTTATGTATATTGAAAATTATGAACTGACCTAAAATAATACCTTTCTCTACGTTAAAGATTGTTTCAATTCTCTTATTGATGTTTTTGGGTTATCAATACTAATGTTCAAATATTTCAAACTAAATGATGTTGCACAAAAAAAAGAGCCATCAGTGGGCACGAGCTATAAATAGAGAAATATGAATTATACTTACTGTAAATAAAAATCATTTCTCTTCTAGTTTTATTTTCTCATTAATCATGTCTTTAAAACTAAATATAAGTGTTTCCGGTTCAATGTCTGATGTAACTGATCCGTTGGTTATGTTCATTAAATGTTATTTTTTAAACATGTAATTTGTAAAAGATCAAGATTAATATACGCTCAACTTAATTTTCTTTCTGGCACCATTCATTGAAATTAATAAAAAAATCTGTATACAGTTATATAACAAGGTGGTTTATAAAGTTAAAAAAGACTTCATTTTATTTTATCATTAAGTCAATATAAAGGTTGATTTACGATGCTAATATGATTTTAATTAATTGCTTTGGTAACGCAACTATCTTAAAATTTGTATGATCAAATTTTTAGTGTAACATACAAGTTCGAAACCAAAGTCTGTTTGGAGAACACTACCTTTACACTACTTAGTTTTAAATAAATATGGTCACTTCTAAATTATGTGTTCTTTGAGATGTGATTTTTTCACAGTGTGTATCAAAAGTTGTTCTGTTACAATTACTTTGGAATATGTTATTAACGGAAAAAGCTGGATAAGGTAGAATAGTGCGAGTGATTCACATCGTACTACTTTTTTGTAGGCGATTTAAAAATTTTGAATAAAATATATTTTATTTCTAGTTGTAGTACAAGTTACTGAGAATTTAATGTCAGTCCATCATTTTTTTCAAATTTTCTGTGTACAAGAAAAACAACGTACAATCAAAATGTAGGTACTTAGCTTTTTGAAAAATACTAACATGTGTTTTTCTGTTCTATAGGATACAGACAAGAAAAAGGGCAATAAGGTATGAAGAAAGATGGAAAACAAGAAAAAAATAAGATACTATGAACGTTGAGAAGCAGTTAGAGGCGCAAAAGATGAAATATGGTAGAGACGGGAGAAAAAGAGACGAAATAACGAAGATAAGAGATGGAGGAAGAAGTATGGAAGACAAAATAGTACAAAGAAATAAGGATAAACAGGCACAAGAAGGAAGAGAAAGAATTAGAGAAGGGAAATATGTACAACACAAAATATGACGAGTGAATAACAAAGGAAAACCGAAGTACATAACCGGAAGAATGGGATTGTTGGATAAAAGTTAATCGTAAGATTTAGAGTAAGAAACGAGAAAAATGAAAACAAGTACTGGCGGAAGGACGAAGATAGAAGGTGTAGAATGTGTAGGGAGGGGTGGGAAAATATAGATTATTTGAAGCTATAATGCAGTGAAGTAAGAGACTAGGAAAGAACGAGCTGGGAAAGAAAGGTGAAGGAATTGTGTAGATGAGGAAAGTGGTGGAAAAAAGAAAATGGCTAGAAGAAATAAAAAGAAAGTAATAAAGATAGAATGAAGTCAAAGTCAAAGGAAAGTTTTTTGTTTTTTGTTTTTGTTTTTACTGTTTACTTTGTTGTTAAGAAGGTACCGAATCATTTGTTAACAAAATAAATTGAATTAACAAAAATAGTTCTATAATCAGATATGTCCATGCTTGGTTGAAAAACTTGGGAAGATATGCAACGCATATGAATAAAATGTGCCAAAAAATGCATTGTGACTGTGATTTCTGTGTCAATGACCAAGTGTGTATACGTCAGTTGCACAAATAATAAAAACAAAGAGTTATATCGACGGTAGAGATATCTATTTTCTCAAATGTTTCAATCAACGCTTTTAGTTTAAATAATAATAATAATATCTTTGTTGAAAATTAAATTTGCAAAAATACTGATAGCCTGATGGTAAAACTATGCACTGTTAATCAATGCAACATTCTTTCCGATCGAATGTAACTGTGGTCAGTGATAATTGCGAATTTACGAACACACACATGTGTTTTGCTTTATAACCTATAATCCAAATCTACAAAATAAAACTACAGATTTCAACACATCCGCGTATGCATGCTATCCCACAGTTAGTCGATGTCACCACCCGATGGAACATTTGCAAATAGAGTTAACAACCTACAAAAACAATGCGTTTTGTAGAAGTCTTTCCAAACACTTTTTTTGAATTAGGTTTTATTTCATGTAACAGTTGCAATTTACAGGCACGCAAATGAAGTCTTTTACGCATATCATCATACACCCTACATTTAGGCGATCCTAATTGAAGGCTATGTCAAGCTAATGAGTTCTTTGGTTCCGAACACACCAAACAGGAATTTCTTCGACAATATCTTTAGAAGTTATTGGTTTACTTGGCAAGTTCCTTATAAAACACTACCGGTTTCCTTGAAAGAATGTAGCCAATGACGTATAGTTTTTGCTGTAGGAGATTCTACATTATACTGAGTCTAAAACGTCTAAAATTATGTTGGAATGTTATAACAGATTCAGTTGGCACAATCCAAATAACACACTGCGCTTTTTGTTGCACTGCAATGCACGCCTGAACTCAAGTAATCCTGCCATCGTCGCAAGGTCAACCAGGGATGCCAGTTGCAGAGGAACAAAACTTGGATAATTGATAATGTAAACACCATAAACTAGAATAGTGTGTATCACTTTCAACAGTTTTTATGACACAATGAAACTAGAGAGTTCATTTTCAAACACGGTGGGTACATCCATTTCTAAATATATCAATTCCCATCACTTAGGCACATAAAGATTTTAAGACAATAATATCAGGGAGTCTGATTTTTAAGTCAAGTGAATCGACGGACAAACCCGTCAATATACTGCATTTGGAGATATTAATTTTTTATTATAAAAAGACTAAAAAACGTGTAGTTTTATTTAATCATTAGTATATTTATTCTTAATCTATTGAGAGTGCAATATCTCTAAAACTTTTCACATCAGAAGAATGAAATTGGTCTGTTACAAAAAACCGAAAGTGATGCTAACTCTCCTATAACAACACTTCTTGACTGAAATTCTGGTAACAAAAATGAGTGGCAACCTGTGTTTTCGTAGTCACCTACAACTATCAATTAAACTACTACAATTGTTACATGCTTTGATTTATTTTTGAAATGTCATACACAATGACTATCTTTGTTTACATATTGAATATAATGTATACGCTGTTATCTGACTTAATTTTAGCATGTTGAGGTTTTTTCTAAACCTTGAACCAAATACTTTACCAAGATGAACCAACCCACAATTGTACACGGTTTCATTACCACACTATACAGGTTTATACTGATCTTCTGGGGCACCATTACACAACCTTTCATCACAATACTATAATAAAAATGTATACCATACGAATAAATAAATAAATAACTTATTATTCCAAGTGTGTAGTATTGTATGTCTTTCATTAACTTAAGTAACTAGCAAAGATAATATCAACAACAAATTTCGTTTCCTTGTATTTACTGTTTAGGTAACTGTTACTTAACGTAAATGTCAAATGTACGTCATGTCATAATATCGTTTGTAAATAAAATGCAATGCAATGCAAATGCAATGTAAATTTATCGTAGTTGAAATTTAAAACGTGGCACTGAATTTTGGTAACTTATTCATAAATTAAAAAAAAAATTAAATATTTGTTAATTAACTCTAAGACCAATGAACTCTCTCAAAAAAGGAAGTAATTGTTTCAATAGTTTTCTGCATAAAGTGGCGGTTCTGAATCTTTGACTACCTCGTGTACATATTTACAATGTAAAGTATTAGATGTTGTTTGTCCAATAGCTCACGATTTGTTCGACTTTCTGAATTATTTAAATCTCAAGCAATATAACAGTGGAAACAGATATAGTTGCAGCTCCATATTTTTGTTTAATCACTAAAGCTGACAAGTTACTGGTTACTGAGGACCCACACCACCCTTCATTGATAATTTAAGTACCAGTTTTGAAGAAAACCCCAACCGTAGAATTTACTAGTAAAAGTAAATTTAATTTTAAGAAAGCAGACTTCTATAAACTTTACCAAGAACTGTTTCAAGTTGACTGGAGTTTTCTTGACAATATATCTGATGTTGATGTTATGTGTACAAAATTTTATAACGTTCTGATGAATATTTTCTAAACATATGTTCCACTAACTGTACCCAAACGAAACACTTATCCGGTCTGGTTCTCATCAGATCTTATAAAACTATTAAGAAACAAGCAATTAGCTCATACTTAGTTGAAAAAAACTGCTGATTTGATCTAAAAAAATCAATTTCAATCTCTGAGAAATCGATGCCATAGAGCCTTGAATCAGTGCTATCAATTGTTTATTTCGAATGCAGAACGGGATATAAAAGTAAATCCTAGAAAGTTTTGGGGATTTATCAAGCAAAACGCAACTCAACCGATATTCCTCAGAGTATGACTTTCAATGGTAATGATATATTAGGTCCCGCCAATATCACTAAAGCTTTTGCGAACTATGTTGGTCTTTTTTGCTCCTTGTCATTGCGTCATTGTCCCAAGCAGCTGTGAATTCTTCCTCATATTCAATCAGAAATGTTTTTATTACCAACAATAAGCGATGGGAATATACGTGGGGTAATAACTTCTCAGTAGAATGTATTTCCCAGGACTTGGTTTTGAAACCACTAAAAAAATTTTCATCAAGTTACACAATGGGACCTGCTACTATACCATTTTTTATACTTAAAGACTGTGCATGTATATTTTATAAATCGTTAACTACTAAATTTAACTTAATTTTAAAGAATTGTGCGCTTGCCGGAAATTATCCAAAATAATACCAATACACAAAAGTGATAGCAAATGCAGAATTGAAAACTATCGTCCAATATCATTGATTAACAACTTTGCCAAAGTATTTGAAATTGCGCTACATGACTTGATATATTTTAAAGTGAAAAATGAAATCACACCTGTACAACATAAGTTTGTGAAAGCCGCTCTACCATTACTAACCTATTTATTATTACCCAGGACGTTGCTGATGCATTAGACGATGGATCTCAACAAGATGTTATTTATTTAGATTTTTTTAAAGCATTTGACAGTCTTAGTCACGACGTTATATTAACCAAGCTGCCAACTTTTGGATTTTCCGAACGTCATCAATAACTTAAAATGTCCTACTTTACTTTATGCTGATGATCTCAAATTATACCGTCGTATTAACTCTGTTAATGATTGTGAGTAGCTACAAGATGACATACTATCTTTATTGAAGTGGTGCAATTTAAATCAATTAAATTTAAATCTGAACAAATGCGTGACAATGTCCTTTTCTCTTAAACACAACATTATTCAACATCCATATAAGTTGCGGAATCACGTTCTCGAAACGCCAAAGACTGTTAAAGATCTAGGCATTTTATTTGACCCAAAATTATCATTTGTTACTCATATAACGCGACTAACATCAGATTGTAATAAAACTATGGGTTATGTCATAAGAAATTGCTGTGAGCTAACTGAAAGTGACTCTATGAAACTTTTATATTATGCTTTCATCAGATCAAAACTTGGATATGCTAGTATAATCTATATCCATTCTATAAAAAACATATTGACGCCTTGGAGAAAATACAAAGAAAATTCGCAAATATCGTAGTGAGGGAAAGTATCCTCCGATTGGCTGCGACCATATTATTCTCCAGAAGACATCTCTTCGTTTATTAGAAGGTAGACTCAAGCTGTGTTAGTGAATTCATTCAAAAAATTACGTGTAACATTATAGATTTTAAAAAAACTTAATTTTAATTGCAGTATTCTGAAAACCAGGGCTAAGAGACTATTGTACTTGAATACTGTAAGGACAAATGTGATGCGTTCAACACCGTTGCCGTTATAGGCAACGTGTGTTACAAGCATTAAAGCTATCGCTTAGATAGCGCCTTGCACTGTAACACACACATGCCGTTACAGTTAACTGTTGGCATTTTCTTAGTTTATAGAAAATGTGGTATCGTTGATTTAGTTTTTGAAAGGGAAAACCGGAACTTTGGGTAAAGTACTTACATCTTAAACATTCCTTGCCAAATTTCATATTTGTCAGGTGGAACATCCTGTATACCTATTTTTTAAAATATGTATTAAAAGTTTATTTTAACCTACTAAATAGCTGCATTTGTTCATTCCTACCATATTGTATTGAAGATCTCGGGTACGACAGAAAATATCATTGAACGCAATTTTTGAGTACAAAATTCAAAAAAAAATTAAAAAATTGCAACTTGAAACTGATTTATAGGCAGAATGCGATTGTAATTACCAGAATAATATGTTTTGGTTGCAATTCAATATTTCAGAATAAAATGTATTATGGAATTTTATGTGTTAATACAGAACAGTGGTAAGTCACAGAAAAATATTTATTTATTTATTTATTTATTTATTTATTTATTTATTTATTTATTTATTTATTTATTTATTTATTTATTTATTTATTTATTTATTGTCCAACAGCAAAGCCAATTACAGGACAATCATACACAACAAATTTACAAAAAGAAGATTAATTAATATTTTACTATGTTAAGAAACTGAAATTACAAAATAATATATAATTATAAAAAAATAAAAAAAAAAAAAACTGTATCGGTGCTTACAAACTATTACACAATTTCTAAACAAGCCAAGTTTATATAAACATCAAGCATAAATTTTAGTGTGCTTGAAAAAATATCACAATTATAACATTTATTACACAATGCACACATAGTTGTTACTGGAGATTTTAAAAGTAAATTAGTTCTCGCTGTTTCAATATAAAAGGTATGTTGTAGTCTGCTATTATTACTTCTGGGAGTATGAAAATTTAGTTTTGCCAAAATTAGAGGACAATCAACTTTATTATGCAGAGTTTGTACAAAAACGTCAAAGCAATAACTGATCGTCTTGTCATCAAAGAACGCATATGAAAGGTTTCTAGCAACCGATTACTGGGAAAACCTCTAGGAGGGTATAAGTTATACAATTTAAACCATAGATATTTTAAAAATTTTCGTTGAACATTTTCTATCAGCATCTTATAACGGTCATAATATGGAAACCATATTAATGCACAATATTCAAGACGTGATCGAATAAGAAAAAAAACAAGGTCCTTAAGGTGTTTATATTCGAAAATTGTTTTGTGTTTCGCATTATGTACCCCATCATTTTGTAAGAGGTTGATACCGTTTGAGTAATATGTTTGCTAAAAGATAATTCACTGTCGAAAGTTACTCCAAGGTCACTAATCTCTTTACATCTGGCTAACATACTTCCTTCAATATTATAGTTAAATATTAAATGCGTATCTTTCCGCGAAAGCTAACAACTTTGCATTTGCTAATGTTTAAATTTAATTTATTATTCTTACACCATTCACTAACAATGTTTATATTAGCTTGTAAATCAGTGCAGTCCTTTATACTTTTGATGGACAGGAATATTTTTACGTCATCAGCGAACATCAGCGTCTTACAATTGAGAATACTGGAAAGATCATTAATAAAAAGCAAAAACATCAATGGTCCAAGATTTGATCCTTGAGGAACCCCTGAATGGGCAATAAATGGTAATGACGAATAGCCATTATATAGAACTACTTACTAATGCTTCCACTGATATGAAAATTCCTTCAAAGACGAAATATGCTATAAAATATACCAGTCGCGGTTTGCACATTACTCAACGAATGCAAATATGTTTGAAAAAAAAAATTAGTACGGTTCCATTAACTTATTATTTTATGAGCATCTAAGAAAACCGCTTATTATAATAAACAACATTGTATGAAGTATGCAAAAAAATGTATTTGAAACGGTAAATATTTTTAGAAAGTAATAGATGAAGGAAGACAAACCGAAAGAAAATTTTAATTTAGCATAAGGAGAGTAGTGTTAACTGCATTGCGTATTTGTGTGATTAAAGTACATAAATATAATCGAAACATTTTTATTAACTCTAATCCGTGATTACGTCTTCACACTTCGATGGACATATCCCGGATGCTATGATACTTCATTATTGTTAGAGAGGCGTATGAAAATCAGAAGCGATTAACGTGCATCACGCAAAAGATTATCAGATGCAAAAGAATTATGCCGATGAAAACCGGATGATCGGTTTTTTTGAAAAACAACAGAAGCTTCAATTTTCGCACTATCACATAATTTGTAAAACTGGAGGGATGCTTACAACTGCTTAATTTTAAAGCGTGTGAATTGTAATCACAATGCAATAACAGCTTGTTGAATGACTTAACGCGAGTAACAATTTTAATTCCATATCATTGTGATTGTATGACTTCTGGGACTTGATCGGGAATTTACACCGTTTAACAGCTCAAGTTCGTGTACACGTTCAATTTAGCTTCAGGCAACTACCGTTTTCAAGCAAAATCGGCAATCCTTTTAGCAGGTGTACTATTAACATTTTATTAACATTGCTATATATGCAGTTCGTGGTTTAAGAGCCATCAATGTCTTTGGAAGTTTGTATAAGTTAATTCTAATACGCATTTAGATGGTTATCGATAAGGTGATTGACGCTATCGTTGAAATATCTTCTAAAAATTTTTATTTAAATATTTATGGTACTGTTTCTTAATGGATCATATAAATTCAAATCAAACGTTTATATTTTTATCTTTCTTTTTTTCAAAATATTAGTGAGCCGTAATACATCTAACATGAAGTTGTAATTTTGTTGAGCGACATTTGTGAGTTTTTAGATTTATAGATTGTGTTAAAACTCGAGGAATTGCAAAAATTGCGTTCGTAGGTTGTTTATTAATAGAAGAATTTTAATCAAAATATTTAAATAGTAGTGGGTTTGTAATTATAGATACCCTATTAATAACTATTTGCTAATGAATAAAATTAATCTTCCAGGTTAATTAAAGACGTCTTCGACTGCTACTGTAGGTATTATTGTTTTTTCATAGTTCAGCAGATGCTAATTTTTTTCGTTACCGTGAAACAGAATAAAATTGTTTCGAATAAATTTCAGATTAAAACCAAAATTTTTGTTCAAATTGTAAAGTAAATGACGCATAAAGCAATTAGAGTAATGTTACCGACAGTTAAAAGCTATAAATATATGATGAATTGTTCATCTTTTTTTGTTGTTTTCTTTTGTTTCCTTGCCATCCTAGTTTTTTAAGGTTTGTCGAGGAATGATTTAGTACCGCTGACGCAATTGTTTGTTTTTGCATTGTTTCATTGTTCGGTTGTCTCACAATCATCTGGAATTCGATAAAATTCATTGCCGCTTGCGTTCTTTAGGGGATTTAATCATGGTTATTAAATTTTCCTTATTAAACTCAATCTTAAACTCAAATTTTATTCTAAGGACAAATAATTTCAAATTTAAAATATAAAATGCAGGTTAGCGAATTTACAGATGCTGAAATTAACTAACATTTTTTTTTGTTTATATAACAAATAATAAAATCAACACAAAATATTTTCTAAGAGACTTTGAATTTCTTTTTGGATAAAAATTCATATTTTTGTCTTTTCTATTTTTGATTAATTTTATTTCTTCTATTATAAATTTTACTGTTATAGTCTGACAATCAGTGTAGGTTTGTATTTTGTAATCCATTTTTGTTGAGAAATCTTATGATTTAACAGCTAATTTTTTGATAACATAGCATATTTTACGCATTTTTTAACTAAAAAATAAACGACAAGGGATTGTACATGACGATATTAGTTTTGCACATAATCGATCACGTTCCAGGATACAGAAATTGAACTTTACGCTGCGATAAATGAACCCCACCATTTTGTAACGGGCCATAATTGACAAAAATTTACGTTTTTTTTAAATTAAGGGTTTTCAACCAATTTTTCAATTGGAACAAATTTGTTGCAACAGAAAATTGAAATGCCAACTCTTTTCTTATTGGAGGACCTCATATTTTCTTATTCCTCTTATGAGAACAACTATATCGCAGAATTTCAACATTTAATCTGATACAATAATTATTGGATCCAATAAATTAGTGCTACTTAATAAATGAAAAACAAAATAGAAAATCAGCCTACTGCATTTTTTATAAACAAATTTTTAATGATCAGGCTACCTACTGTATTAAACATTAATAGAGTAACTTGAAGATTGGTATATAATCCCCAAACAAAATTGTTGTTATTTCTTTAAATTTTTTTATTAAGTAAACTACTTTAGTCAAATTACTATAGACTGGCTTTTTCAATTGTACTTGGAAGCAATATCCCTGACTAATAACTATACAATGTTCAATGTTTGTAGTGAAGTAATATAAAAACTAGTTCAAGAAGAACGATCATCAAATGTTAAAAGAGTGGGTAAGTATTGCGGTTCCCCACGCGTAACGCATTTTATGTAAAACGAAAATCATACGAGGTCTGGCTATTAAATAACGAGACTGTCCGCCTAGACGGCGCCTTAGACGGATGGAGGAAAAACGAGTGTGTTGGGTATGTTGATATCTTTTCTATGCACGTACCAAAACACGTTTACCTCACTATTATAGTATTTGTGCAGTAGCGGTTTGAAACTAACGTGTTTTTTTCTCGTGCCGAAAACCATGTGTGACGAAAAACAGAAGCAACGTATCAATCTCAAATTTCTCGTTAAATTGAAAAACTCCGACTGAGTGCTATAAATTGTTGCAAGAAGCCTATGGGGACAATTCTCTATCTCGTGTACGTGTTTTTGAGTGGTGTAAGCGCTTCAGTGAAGGCCGAGAGAGCACTAAAGATGACCAGCACTCCAGTGCTCAAACACGCGCCTTACTCGCCAGATTTGGCACCGTGCGACTTTTTTTTGTTTCCGAAGATAAAATCTGTTTTGAAAGGGACCCGATTTGAGTCGATGGAAGCGGTAAAGCAAAAAACGGCAGAGCTCCTAAAGGCCCTCACCAAAGAAGACTTCCAGCACTGCTTGGATCAATGGAAAAAACGTTTGGAAAGGTGTGTGGCAAGAGGAGGGCAGTATATCGAAGGGGAGCATTCGAATGTAGAATAATTTTTATAATAAAACCCTTTTTCGTAACCAGTCTCGTTATTTAATAGCCAGACCTCGTACACTTGTTCACGAACAAAACAAACACAAATTACAACTATTTGAAACTCGTATAGTCTTACAAGCAGGCACATTCTGAAAACGACAATACCTCCCGATGTCCTGTTTGTATCCTATAGTAAACCGATGTTGTCTATCAAGAGTTTGAATCTATTTATGATCTTTTAGACAGCAGTTATTTTGAATTACAGCTATACGCCGAATGGACGCAACACCAAAACTTGGACACAACGTTGAAACGAATAGTTGGACATATCACCGAAACTGGACACAATGCCGAAATCAGTAGTTGGACATATCGTCGAATGTGGACACAACGCCGAAATCAGTAATTGGACATATCTGACGCCCCAAGATCGGAAATCGGGTGTCGAAGCCGAAGTTAAAACGACGGCAGCATATTTTGCAAAAATATTAACGATTAACAAACGCTAAAATTTCTAATTGGACACATTGCCGAAACGTGGACACAACGTCGAAACAAATAGTTGAACATATCGTCGAAACTGGACATAACGCCGAAATCAGTAATTAGACATATCGTCGAATGTGGACACAACGTCGAAAAGCAAAAACTAACGTCAACATAGATCGGAAATAGGACGTCAAAGTTGAAATCTGAACATTCTTTTTAAATTGAATATGTGAATATTTAAATTCTATTGAAGAGTATTTTACAATACAAGAAATATGTTTACTATTTCTTGTAAATTGAAATTAATTACGAAAATTGTCATTGTCAAATTCCATCAACCATAAATTCCAAAATATTGATTATTCATAATTTTAGTGGAATAGTTTTCTTTTTAATATCGAACAATAATGTTTTGAAGATTGTTTAATGGTAGGTACTATAGTTACCAAAGAAACTTATACTACGTTTACAGTAGTGCAAAAAGGGAACATTTGGTACGGTAATTGTCGCAAAAAATCATGTAAGTAAAGCAGTTTATAGTTTTTAGATTTTTTTCTTTGAATTCTTTTTCCTGTGAATATTTTTTACCTTAAATCTTGCTGAATATATAGAATCCACACGGTTTATGTAATAAAATTTAGGAAAACCTTCATTGAAGGTAATCATAATCATTTCATTTTATTATTTAATTCATTTCGTTTTAGGATTTCTTTATCAGTTCTCTATTTTGTTCTTCAACATTATAAAAAAGTTATCACCATTATTATTATAAAAATAATTAGAAGATTGACAATTAAGGAAGTAAAGTATACGTCAAACAAACGGATTGACTCCAACAAGTTTATTACATTTTGTTCATTAACTATTATTATCTCGTTTCGACAGTGAATAAACATTTCTTTATAAAATTGATAAATGAATTGTGCTCTAAGTGATCAAACACAGTACGCATGCAGATTGGAGAAACGACGTTTTAGAATATTTGAAAGATGTGATTATACACTTTATTTGAATTTGGAAGTTTTCTTTCTTTGCAAAAGGGAGACGTTCTTTAAGTAAGACAATACTCGATTTTCCTTTATTTACGGATAGGACTCAGGTATTAGAAAAAGGGGCAGACAATATTACATTCGCAGTTGATTTAAGACCACCCCTGGCAGTACCCCAATTAGATGATTTCTCACTTTTCTTAGAAATGGTGAACACTTCTGATGTACTAAAAACGATGTACTAAATAAGATTTATTTATACCCCAGTTTTGGTGTTTCTAACTTAAGTCTATTATTAATAAAAAGGCCTACGAAATTTCAAAATCGTAACATTAAGTTTGATTATCGATATCTTTCTTACGAAAACTGATACGAAAATTTTTAAAGACACAAACAAGTCAAATTGGTTTGTTATTTATACGTCTATTAAATTTTGTAGCCGTAGTAATAAAAATTATTTTTCTTAAGGCAAATATTAAAAATTCAAACATAAAAAAGAATAGTTTTCATGAGTTAAACTTATGCTCCAATTTTTGTTAGGATAAGTTAAAGGAATCACTACGGACAATGACCTTGAAGAAAAATCTCGTAGCTCTGTGTTTGATCGACATTATCTTCTCTAAGGAAACATACAAAAAACTGTCAAGATACAAAAAGTTAATCCCAGTTATTATCATCACTTTTACCAAATTACGTAGTTCTACGATAACAAAAACTTAAATTTCGTAGAATCTCGTTCTGGTCTCCGTAGCGCTTTACCAAAAACAGTTACGAAAATTTATTAAGTTATTGAAAAGTTTGTAAATGATGAGTTATTTTTTCGATATTTTTTGAATTGAAATTTGGTAATTTACCAAGAGTAATAAAAGGTTGGAAGTGTAAAGATCTAGCAGCTACGAATTTTTGTAGCTCTACGATTATTAGTTTAGGAATGAATGCACCTAAAAGACAACGACAAAATTTCTTTAAGAGGATTATAACTTTTTTGTGACGCAATATTTTAAGAAAACATTAAGAATAAAAAAGTTAGTTCTTCTCAAGGTCTACAATATATCAACAAATAGAAGTTCTAAAATTATTATTTCTATAAAAAAATTTACTTAAAAAAGACTGAATTTTGAAACCGTTAAACTCTTTTTGTTAAAAAAAACCGTTGATCTTCCTTCTACAAAGCCATGCTGCGGGTGCAAAAGCCAATGAAAATCATGATTTTATATCAAATCGTGAAGTACAAACTAGAATAGTTTAGAGAAATTGCTCAACAGTGCAATCGGCCTATAGTTAGCGACGTTTATTCCATCTTGAAAACGGGAACAATTCGCCCCGTCTTCCACGCGTCCGGAAAACGTGAAGTTTAAGGACCAAATTAAAAATATGTATGAGTGGGTTTGACTCCCTGCTGAAAAGAGACACTTCTTTTCTCTGTGGAAACATACTTAGGAATGCTCGAATTATTGTGCTGGTTGTTAACAAATGACTAAAACCTTTTCAGATCTTTATTATTAACTTCCAACTTTCTAGTAAAATGCTTTTAACGTTACGAGGGAATAAAATTGCAAAAGAGAAGTTATTATACAAATATGAGGTGTAGTGTAAATTACAAATCCGAAACATGTTTAAGATGAACACGTAACTAAATTTTGAAAGTACCGAAACTAACGTATAACGGTGTTCAAATAAAAAACAAGGGTGGATAGGCCTTGGAATTTTCTTTGACATTTAGTAATTTTTTTAACAAAGTATAGTCAACTGATACAAAAGTTAGGTTAGAATTGAAGGTATTTAAGATAACACTTATATCTGTTAATTTTTAAGTTTATATTTATATTAAGTTTTAATTCGGAGTTCCACGGCACCACGCGTTGTTTTGCTGTACTTTTTGCTACAGTGTAAAAATAATTAAATAAACTCAATTCCACTTCGACGTCGAATTTCCGATCTATGTTAGCGTCAGTTTTTGCTGTTCGACGTTGTTTCCACATTCGACGGTATGTCCAATTACTGATTTCGGCGTTGTGTCCATTTTCGGCGTTGTGTCCAACAAGTGATTTCGGCGTTATGTCCAGTTTTGACAATATGTTCAACTAGTCGTTTCGACGTTGTGTCCAAGTTTCGGCGATGTGTCCAATTAGAAATTTTAGAATCTTTAATATTTCTGCAAAATAGGCTGCCGTCGTCTAACTTCGGCTTCGACACCCGATTTCCAATCTTGTGGCGTCAGTTTTTGCTTTTCGACGTTGTGTCCACATTCGACGATATGTCCAACTACTGATTTCGGTGTTGTGTCCAAGTTTCGGTGTTGTGTCCATTCGGCGTTGTGTCCCTGACCCGAAACATAATTGCTGTGTAGACATATTTTTTAAACACTAAAAACTTGGACTGGTGTTATAAAAACAAACTATTTATTTTTACCAAAGATTTGTCTATCATCCAGCATGATTAACAAAGTAGTGTTTGTCAATCTATACAGTATGAGGCCAAACTTCAAAATGTTGTTTCTTACTGAATTTTAAGAGAAAAACTTTATACAAACATTTAATTTTTAATAATTTAATATTTTTTCGTAAATAACTAGAACACGCAAATTAGTATGACGTTGATACTTAGTCATAGTTTTAACGTATACAGAGGAATGTTTTAAATCATTTTAAACCAGTGATTTATATCATTTTTCCAGTCGGGTGCCCGAGGTTCCATTTAAAAAAAAATGATGGTACTCAATTTTTTTTTCAGCAATATTATAAGTTTAAACTAAGTAATACGATGTCAACAGATAACTGTAACGACGATTTAATGTTTAAATGCAAATCGTTATCTAAGCGATATGCTTTATATACGAGATGTCATGCAAGACATGCATTTCACTTATATTATAAGTTTAGTGCATTTTTAGTTGTGATTTAGGTTTTTGGTTATTTTTCAAAACAATACAGTAATAAACGATTATGCATATTTTCATTTTGTTCATTTTCATGAAAAGTGTTGATCTGAGCGAAAAAACTCAAAAGATAAATGTTGTGTGGTTTTAATTGCTACACCATAAATTCGTATCAAATTTGAAAAAAAAAATGGAAACCATATTTTTTTTAAATTAAACTTCAGGTACTACCTCTGTGCACGTCACTGGTAAAATAATACCAAATTCCTCTGTATACTTTCAAGCAATTTGAGACTTCTAGTTATTTGCGATAAACGTTTTTTAAACAAATTACTTCATCACCTAATGTAATAAAAACACAGTCATTTAGGACCTATGTTTATGTAAAGTTTTTGTTTTAAAATTGGGCAAAAGTATTTTAATAAACAACAATTAATGTTCTGCAAATAAGTTAAATTATGGAAGAAACAAATTAGTGAATACTAAAGTTTTGTTAGGAACGTATCAGGACGTCTGGACCCCTTATGGAAGATGGGAATGTTCCGAAAGAAAACTCAGGTTCTATTGGAAGCGACTTTTCGCATCCTAAAGTGGGTGCCTCTTCTGGCCAGTGAGCGTATCATACCAAGTTGGACTACTACACACTTCCTTAATCTGGTCACTGGCTTAGGAGAAGCATCTATTTTAGGGTGCAAAACGTCTCCTACACCAGAACTAGAGTTTTTTTTCGGAATATTCGCACCTTCCATAAGAGGTCCTGACGTCTTAATACGTAGTAATATACTTAACGGAGGAAAATCTATTTACACCATACTTCAACGATTATAAATATCCTGCACCCTCTAAAAATACAAATGTGTAACCTTTTCAAATGTCTTATAAAAATCAATGGTCTGTAGACTTTCGCTTACGTTCTCAACTTTTATTATTATTAACGTTATTATTACAAAAGCCAATAAATTATTTAAATAATTTTTTAGTCAAATATAAGTAATTGCAAACGGAAAAGAAAGGTAAATATAATATAATTAGTGTTAATAATAATTTGTTCAATAGGTTTTCCTTTCTATTTAAGAGTGGATATACGTTTAACGATTGTGCAAGTGTAACGAAACAATTATGACAAGTGTTAGAACTGATTAATAAATAAAAAATGAATATTTGATTTTTTTAAGCAAGGTTGGAGTAGCGAGCGTTTCTCATATAAATTATTAATTTGTTATTGTGCATGCTTTGAATGCTATTGGTAATTGCGTGTTGTTTTTTTTAGTATAAATTCACCTTGCATATGCATGCAACACATTTTATATTACAATGAATAGCTCAAGATATTTAATTATTACGTTAGTGATTTACCATATGAGTCATTTAGATAAACCCTATGAAAAAAAAAGTGGAAATTATATCAATAATTTATTCTAAAAGTTTCAATAATTAACACATACTTTACTAAGAATAAATTTATTTATTTATTTAATTAATCGTATGCAAATCTTATCGTTATGACACTTCGAACGTGGTGGTTTTTGGTATCGTTGTGTTAAAAAAACAAGCCACAAGAAGATTATCCGTAATTAATTCATGAAGATTGCACGCATTTCGCATTCATAAGCATCTAGGTTGATTTCTGCCAATTATTTTGAATAAGTTGAACTTTATTAACGAAATGCTAAAAATGTGGCTTAAAACTACCTACACCTGCAATACAAAGTATGTAAAGACTATGGAAGTTAATGAAGGTTGAATAGCATTAAGTAAATATAAGAAACAAGTTTTAAAAGAAGAAAAAAATACGTTAACACTTCCTACATGTTCATACGCAAATAGATACATTTGATTTATTAGCGATTATAGTTTTTAATTGTCGCGCCATAATACTCGTACTTATACTTTCTCGAAGGACATACATATATTTTTGGTTTTCCTTGGGAAAAGGTACATACGAAATGATCTAATTGTGAGCGCTACTTTGTGTTGTAAAATCCAGCAGCCATTAATGTATCCTTAGGGCAAAACAGAAAGAATAGTGTATACATATAGGCACGTGTACCGGAAAAGGATAAGTTTATGAAGCGAGAAGTCAGAACGCGAGTGCATTCCGGGTGATTAGAACCGGAGCGCGCACACTTCCTTATTTTGCTTTAGGCACATAATTTATGAAATGAAACTAAATCAGAGCAAGGTCATTATCCTCTCTCATCTAACTACATAGTCATTAGTTACAATATTTGAACGAAAATTTTTGTTGTACGTTTTTTGGTAGTCGTTTTCTCATTAGTTTGATTAACAAAATTTTGACAGTAATTTCTTTTATGAAAGTAATGAGGATATAGATACACATTAATGAATCTTTCTAAAGCCCACCTGACACTGATTGAATTTGTGATCGAAGAAAGATGTTAAATGCTTATTAAAACCCATATAGAAAACAATTTTTTCGTCAAAAACTATTTTTTGCAACGTTTTTGGTACGGTTTCACATCCTTCTGGATCCAATAAATCAAACATTAATTAACGGGATTGAGGTAGCTGAACACAAATTTTAATCAATATTGATTGCATTACGTAATCTAGTTTTAAAATACTACTATTATGTTTGTGCTGCGAACGATAATAAATTTAGTTAGGTGTTAATACCGTTATTATTAACAGCTTTTCTTCAGTCAATAAGTCATGACGTAGAAGCTTTTAAAAATGAAATTTTTGAACACACGTAGGTACCAATAGAACGTTTATTAATTAGAGTGATCTTGAAATTAAAGTACCGCACACGGCCACGCAACGTCATGTTTAGCCTGTAGAAGGCACTTAACTTCCATAAGAAACTTTCATACCGGCCTCCAATTTAGGGGGTAAATTGCCTGCACAAAAAAATTAACTGTAAGAGCTTTACCAGCACTTGGACTACAGGCTCAACCACCTAAACAATGAACACAGACAATAATATTACCCGTTCGAACATTCTTATGGAATTATAAGCTACATTTGCCCAACTCATCAGCGAAAATAGCAAATGGTATTAGAGTTCTTACTATACAAAATATCGACATGTTACTTAACTCGGAAACCACGCTATGTTTAGAACAGAATAAAAATTCCCAGTTGTATTATGTACCTCTGCAACCTTTTTTGTTCAAAGTGTCCTTAGTTTCGTCATTGACACAAACTTCTTTTTAATTTTTGTTAAGATTTTTACTATAGTGCAAACACTTATAGACCAAAGGTATTTGATAAACCCCTTAAATTAAGATCCTATTTTTACCTCCTATTGATTAAACCCAAACTGGAAATAAAAACTGAAACTTGGAGAAGTTTAAAATTGTTAAGTAACTTTTTTATTAGTATCAAAGACGTTCTCCCACTCGACAAAGGAATCCAACATTTAATAACATAAAATATGCTGCTTGGTAAACTACCTTTGAAAAACCATCTGAAAGATTCACGTTCTAGTTTCACAACGTTTTAATAGAAGCACGGAATGGCATTTAAACAATATCTCACGGAATCTTTCCAACTGACATCCAAACTTTTCGTAGTCTGTCTCACCGGAAGCTGCTTCGTCTGGAAAAGAGAGTTTTTTAAACAAGTAGATAGAATGGCAATGGGAATTCCACTAAGTGTAGTGTGTCACCTCCTTTTGGTGGAAAATTGTTTTTTTTTGTACACGTAAATAATTTTGATTCGTAAAAGCTCTTTGGAATGGAAATGCATTATAGTTTCAAAATGTTTCTGTTACTTTGCAATGCACGTGTGTTTCATGGTCAAGTTTGTCGGAATATTGTTTTTGGTCATTTGATATTTTTCTTAATTCAGATTTATAAAGGATGTTATCGTCACGTTCATGCAATTAAGGATTTGTCGAAACGCTTATTTCTATAGTTCTCACACTTCGATTTCTTTGAATTCAACTTCACAGGCCATACTTTGTTTTGCTAGCTTAAAGGTTTCTTTGTTCGTTCTTTGAAAAACAGTCGTGTTGGCCGACGTTATCAGTTAAATTAAAGATATGTTTGTCTAAATGAAAATAACACACGGCTTCCGCCCACGGTCAAAGTTCTTGGTAAGCGGTTTTTGTTTGATACTTCTGAGAATATTGTAGCGCAGTAAATTTTTTGTAACGTTCGTTGTGTAAAAACCGATGAGAGGGGTGACTCTCTTTACCTGATGTTAGTGAATAGTTTAGTTTTTAGAGATTAGTTTTTAAGTAGACTCCGGACGAGTAAGATGAGTTTTTAAGTAGACACTCGACGGGTCAATTGGTCTTTAGCTAGATGCGCGACGACGCGGAGTAATGTTGTTAAATTTTAACAACCGCTAAGTAACGCAAGTGCCGAAAAGTGTGTGCGTATGAATTGCGAGTGCAATAAGGAAATTAAGTGAACGATAACTAAAAGAAACTACCCTTTCGCCGCTTTTAAGAGAGTACCGTTCGATTTTGTGTAAACATTCAAAACAACCGTAATACGGATTATAGACTACATCTGAGGCACGCGAAAATAGTACGAATGCAATAGTATTTGCAATTGAAACGAAACCTTTGGATAATTAAATGGTTCCTGTTGGATTATTCCTGTATTAAGGAAATATTACGCTGCTTATGGATTAAGAATATGGTTCCTGTTGGATTATTCCCGTATTAGGGAAATATTACGCTGCTTATGGATTAAGAATATGGTTCCGACTGGATGATTCCTGTAGTAAAGAATAATTAGGCTGGTAACGGATTGGAAGAAAGAAAATCTCTAATGTAAGTACCTTTCCGATTCTTCAGAAACTTTCGTAAAGGATGACTTCGTGTGCGCGAATTTGAATTAGTGTAGGTAACGTTAAGATAAGTTAGTTTTGTTTAGCATGTTGTAACAAGTTCTCGGCGGTTCTACCTTGAATGAACCCCATTTTGTAATAGTCTTAGGTACGCGGTGAGTAACCTTTCGTTACGCCCCGGTACCGAGGTAGCTGCATGATTGTTTGTTTTTATTAGGCGACGTAATACGTTTTAGAATTAGGACCCCGGGAAATTAACCCGTTTATTTTTTTTAAATTTAATAGAGAGAACTGTTAGTAATAATTTTTCTCTTTTATTGCATCAAGTGTTTATATTTCTCCCTTTTCTTTAGTGATCATTTGAATTAGACATTTAAAAGAATAGGGTGGCGCCTGGCAACATCGACTGTGACATATTTTAAAGACCTTTAGTCTTCGCCGTTTGCTAGCCGGCGCATTCGTTTGCTACGAATTTGATATCCAGATTCGTGGTGTAACAAGTGATAGCAACAACAGCCTTTAGACCCAAATCTAGACGACAATAGTTTACCGACAGGCTGCAAAAGCCTAAACCAACTTTTGGTTTCAAAACACCAAAATATCAAAGAATATTAATCTTAAAATCACTTGTCACAACATGTTGTCAGATGTAACTACCAGCTAAAGTGTGAAACCAAATTAAACTTACTAATATTTAAAAAGCCATTGGATAGGATCTAATAGTTGGTGGTTTTAACGATTTGAGTTGTTTTTGTTTTCCACCTCCATCAAGAAGAGAATTGGTCGAAGAAAGGTGATTTATCAGACTTTAATATTATTATAATTAGATTTCCACTGAACAGCATAGTAGCAGAAGTGTGTTGTAGAAACTAATAGTAGTAAGCTTTACGAGGAAGGTTCTGTACAACTTCAACGATCAACTATTAGGTCATATCCAAGGGCTTTTAAATATTAGTAAGTTTAATTTGGTTTTGCACTTTAACTGGTAGTTACATCTGGCAAGGCGTTGTGAGAAGTGATTTAAGATCAATATACTCTGATACGTTAAAATTGCTGGTGTTTTGCTTTGAGAGCTTTATCAAGGCTTATTCAAAAAAGGCAAAACACTGGCAATTTCAACGATTTGAAAAGTTTTTGTTTTCTAACTCCACCAAGAAGGGCTCTTAGACCATACTCTAAATAGATACAAATTTTGAAAAAACCCCAACTTTAGAACACATTAAGTAGACATTGGATACTCTATAGCCCAATCCAGTTGAACCTAACCATAAAATCATATCCCACTAAAACGTTCTACCATTAAACTAAAATTATTGTATTATTAGAAAAATACTTCGAGTGTGTCGACATATTTGAAAACGACAGGGCCGTCTACTTAATTATTTTCCAAAGCATACTTGGTTGGGTTGAGGATGTCTTCATTACAAGATTATACTGTATTTTATGCTTATTCGTTTGGAGGTGGGAAAACAGTATTTTTAAACAAAGAGTTTATACATTTGAACATCCACGTCAAGTAATCGTAGAAAAATATCAATCATTATGGTCGTAAAATTATTAAGTGTTTTCAACAAAACATTCAAAAGGTTATGATTTAAGTTCATTGGTTGTACAATAGCAATCAAATACTCGACAGCTGTTTCGTCCTTTTGAGATTCTTCAGAAATGAGAGAACTCGAGTGTAAGTTCACTATTGTACAAATGTGTGCTATCGACTATATTCCCTACTGGAGGGCACACCATATACGAACAACGCACGCATTTGTACAATAGTGAACTTACACTCGAGTTATCTCACTCCTGAAGAGTCCCAAAAGGACGAAATAGCTGTCGAGTGATTTTTGGTGTTTGTTTGTTATTGTACAACCTCTTGCGAACTTATAGCAGGCGATTCGAGTTGGCCGACACCTAGTTGGCTATGATAATTGAAGGATCGACTATGTTATGATTTAACATAAGGCGTGAACAATATCAATCTTCTTCTTGGCTATATGATTCACAAAGATGTATTATTTTATTAATATAATAATACAATCTCAATATTATACTAGTAGAATAATGTTAATTCTGAAGTTACTGTAAGCATAACCATACTGATTACTCTAGATAACTGATAAGTAAACAAACAACAAACGAAATGACAACATATGATTCTGGTAATTTTAAACGAAAGTGTTGGTTGCGTTCACCAGGTCTGAGCGCTCCGAAGCAGCTCCCAAGCTGCTACCAATAGTCTCAACTGAAAGTGTTAGCTATCTGAGTGCTACATATAAATTCAACGTGACGGTCTGCCACGTTTTTAAGGGTAGTTTTTGACTGCTCATTTATGGTAGATCGACTGTCATCAAAGCAACCACAGCATGCCAATATAAAAAGTCGAAGTTGTTTTTCAAATGTGAATGAAGCAACTAATGCAAGAGGAAGATACTGTAAGTAAATTTATCGAGTTCTGTATGTACGCATGCCTACATAATCCACTAGAACAAATTGTAAATTAATAATTTTCTAACCTTGAAGAAAAATAGTATATACCTTTTGGAGTAGGATGCTCTATTTCTGTTTTGCTCCGTTTGCACTCCATCGGTTAACTTCAGCAAACTTCTGAGCTCAACACACGTAGTATCATAATATACTATTATTAATGTTTAATCAAAAATTGCTGACTATCGTAAAGGATTTTATCAAGCTAAGGGTTTGAAAAATCTGACAAAGATAAAAACAATCAAACCAAAAGGTTTGATGGAGATTCTCTACTTAAACACGTTTGACAAAAGAACAGCCCCGGACCGGCAATGATTTCAATTGTTAGGCTTCTCCAATCATTAAGGGTTCAAAAAAGGTCTTTACTTGAATTGACGATCAGAATCTACACAAATAAAGGGTGTTTGATTATTGTTTGCTCTTTACACCAATAAGTGCAGTTCTTCAATCATTGATTAACTTAAATTTTGGGTTTACTGTTATGGTGAAAATTAACCAGAGATTGAAAAACAGTCCCTACACGTTACAATCAAAGATTTACAATAAATTTGTAGATACAATTCCGTAACATATTTCAAATTCAAAACATTTCATTCAGCGTCTATGAAATTTTAATAGTCTCTTTGTTAATTTCATCTCGTTTTTGCTAGCCGTAAGGAATTAAAACTACGATTAATTTCTACACTTCTTTTAGTCTACAATCTAAATTGGGCAACAAATTTATTGCTTGTGTTTTTCAGATTTTGCAAATCTTGATCCTGATGAGATCCTTACCATAGTGGGTAAAACGTTGATTATCATTTCGACACGGAACAATCTCGAAACTTGTTATTGTTCAACAATATGAGTTACAGAGTTGCACTGTACTAATGGTCCACTCTGTATACATTTTTGTGTTAAACTACACAACAAAAGGTTAATTAACAACCCGTTCTTCATAGTTGGTAAAAAGAACGGATTCTGTGCAATAATCATAGTATTTTCAACTAAAATAAATTATTTTCTCATATTCAACGAAGCCTCTCATGATAAAAAAAATCAGAAGTTTGAGAACCATTTGTCCATGTCAGATATCTTCATTGTAAGTCGTGTATATCTAATGGTTTAATATAGGTACATTTACCAAACGAATCGTAAAGTAAATAATAAATAGCGTCACGTTTTTGAACATAATTAACGTTAACTTCGTCTTAAGTAATCGCCGAAACACCACGTTGGGTATAATTTATATCGTCGGATGCATATTAATACTCAATCATATCAATATAATTAAAGCGTTGCTTACTAAATCAATAAAACAAATCTCTAGATGGAAAATGAAAACACTTGTTTTTCGTTTAATTTAATTTATTCTAAAGCAACCGGTTACCGTTTTATCAGCGGTTTGTATAAATTAATAATTAACAGTTTACGAAAAAGTCAATTCCTAGTTTTAGAATCTTCTCAATAAATTATTATTGTTATAAATATGTTAGAATTAACCGTAATATATGCGATTTAGAAAATATGTAAATAACCTCGATAATCTTTATGTTAAATCTGGACTTCTGTATTAAATTTGCTGATGAAATTTAGAATTTTAGTAAATTTGGTTATTATTTACGATATTAAACTGCTACGTGTGATTTAAAATTATAATGAGTTTGAGAATTTACTTATTTCTTCGATATTGATTAATTGTGAAGTCTTTGATGTATAGATGTGAATGGACATGTTAAATGTACTTAATCAATGAATGGTCATTAATAAACGTTGTAAGTATGTAAAAACGTATAAAAAACTAAATTAATGAACGTATTTATGGTCTAAGTGTTACTAACTACAATTTTTGATGTACGCTTTATCGCCTCTGTGGATAAATTATCAAGTCAATGTGCAAAAAATAAATTGTCGAATGTCTAAGGTCACATATTAGACGATTAGTTGTGGCATGGATTAAACATTGATTAGTAATCGTGTCCAAACTATTTATAATTAAATAAATATATAATTTATGCAGGAAAGCGTTAGAGATTTGTTAGAACCAATTTTGGCTTTTAATATAGATTAGTAAGTAAAGCTTTTACAAGATGTGTTAATGTCGTTGTGAAGTTATCTACCAAAAATGAAAGAATCTCACTATTATATTATAAATGCAATCACTTTTCAACGTCGTTTCACAGCTGGTTCTATACATAATCCGACAAGTAACTTAAACACACACCGTATGAAGAAGACGAGATTAAGTACTTTTAGATAATAAATAAGCTATTTGTAACACGTATTAATTTGGATTGAAACTGACTTAACCCTATAAATACCATAGCAAAGTCCACCGAACAGAGAAGTTTTTCAAATAAACGACTATTAAAATTAAAGTTAAACTATTTTGAAGTTACGTTATTCCTCTGAACGGGAACTAATAGGTGTTTAAAAATCCATTTAAGCAACTACTACCAATTTTCATACAAAAAATTCTTGCTATTTATACATATATATTTAAAAAAATACTTGGAGCAATTTCGGCGTAATTATAAGTTTGCTAGAGAAACATTAATCACGCTGTTCCAAAATTAGGTAGCAAGTGATGACACGCGGATGCAATTTTGAAAGAAGGTTAACTAAAGTTTCTGAGGGAGTTTTGCTCAAAAAGTTATTTATTTAAATATTTGTTTGTAACAATTAATCATAATTAGTTTATAACTGCTGTTAATTAAGTGACCGCATGTAAAAAAAAGTACCAACTTTAACAATTTTTTCTCATTTATAACTGAACTCTGCGTTAACACGTTTTCTCATTAAGTTCTCGACCGATTTGTAAAAATATAAAAGTATTTAAAAGTGGGCAATCCGTTAACGATCGTCACGCAGGGCTCCCCATGCCGTCGATATGAGGTGCAGTAATTAATTAGACATCAAGCAGGTGCAGCACACCTTTAGGGTATCTAAAGAGTATGGACACTGATTTCGGCGTTACGATAAAAACGTTAATTATAAAGTATTTACTTGTTTGTATAACGCCAATACTAAATTTCATATGTAATACTTTCTCATTTATAATAAATTATAAAAACACCGAGAGGATCAGATTTCTTCTTAACATCTTCGTAAATATCTAAACGACTGAACGACTGTTGCAAAACACCAGCAAAGTTTAGAAAACAGTGTGGGGTATTCTTAGTCTTATGTTTAATCACCTAATTTTGGTATATTGATATTAAAATTTAAATAATTATTATTACCCTGGTATTTATCTACCGGTGTAATTTATTTTATGGGCTTTGTTTTTTAGAAAGATTTTATCTGAATTTAGAATTTCTTCGCTATGATTGGTTCTAATCAACCACCTTTATTTTATGATTCTAACTGTTTCTTCAACAAAAGTAAATAAATCCAGATAGTAGTTTACAAAAAAATAAGAAAAAACGTTGAAATATTGTGATAACGTCTAAAATAGTCTTAAAATTAAATGTATAACTTTTAAAGAACATGCAATTACTTGTTATGTAGCAAAACTTAACAAAAGGATCGGCAATTATTCAAATACACAGAACCCTCTCTCATTGGTTTGACGTCACACCCTTTATCGTGAATATCGTGGCCGTTTTTCATTTGTATTTACTGTTTAAATTTATGATTAGTTTCTGAGTTTGCCACTAAGAAACAGTTAAACTCAAAATGACATTTTTTAAAAACCTAAACTGCATATGCGTCTATAGAAGTTCTGGGGTGATTGCTCAGGGTGCGTTTTACAGCACGTCGAATTCATAGATTGTATTTTACACATATGTTTGCGCAAAACATTTTTTGAGAAATATGATTATTATTACATGATTCTATAAGGTAAATATATGTGTTTTCCCAATAATTAAAAAATAGTGAACATATAGATTGCATGAAATGAATAAAAAACCACAAAATAATAAATAATAGCACATAGTTTACTATTTTTCTTCTGAATACTTGAATATTAAGAAATAAAAACATAGGATTAGAAATTTTCAAGTGATCTCAAATTGGACTCATGTTGTGTTATTGACTCAGATGATATAGCCGATGCTTTTTGCATAAGCTATTATTTTATTTAAGTAATAAAGTAATTAGCGTTTTCAACTGTAATCAAGCAGAAAGTAGGTTATCAAACCATAAAGAAGTAACCTGGAAAGTTATTGATATCTCATCCCTGAACTTCGTGAATGACGGAGATTACAATTATACTGAAATTAGTAATACTGACATGTGGTTAGAATGTTTACATCAGGATTAAACCAGTTTATTATTTTAGTCTTGGTTTAAACCAAGTTGGAAGTTACCAAAAATGTTGTTTTAAGACCTGCAATGAGGAAACTCACGTGACTGATAGATCTACCGTCCCGAAAAATTCAAAAATTGTTTGGTAGTTTTAGGACGTTTAAAGGCAAATTTATTTCGACAAAGTTGCATTCGATACATATTTGCGACCGTTTTAACATTTGCTGAGTCTTCCAAGTGATATTTTTTTGAGTTTATGCCTAACTCTAATTTTATCACAATAGTAAATATCCTTAAAAAATTATTATAGAGAGCAAAATGTTCCTTTTTTTTTTAAATATATATTTTAAATAATATTTTATTTAATATATAATATTAATTGGGTCTGTCCGATATCAATGTTAGTTATAAAAAATACATATTTTTCTATTCAACTAATTGACAGAAGATTGTTAAAATTTTACCTCAGAAGCATATAATAATGTGATGCAGTCGATTCAAAATAATCTAATTTTAAACTTTAATTATGTTGGAATTCGGCAAGGATCTATACTCGGGCCTCTACTGGTTACTATTTTTATCAATGGTTTTTCTTAACTGCCCCCAGAAATAATTCTTTACCCACATAAAAACTACTAAGTTTGGTTTTAGTTTCGCACGATGAATCAGATACAAATTTGGATTTATAAGACTCCTCTGCTCCTGACGCTGATGTAGCATGGTAGTAATCCAGAAGATGAAAGTATTACCTACAATCAACGATACTACTGACAACGATACCAAAAACGAAGTAGATGAGATGGTTGCGCTCCATCTCCTACTAAAATTGAGCCATTCGCAAATACCAGCGGGAATACACATGTTTGGAAGATGATCAAACTATAATTCAAAAACGCATTTGCTAAAGCACTTAATAAAGTCATTCAAACTAATACAGAAGCGAAGAAAAATAATTGTACTTGGAAGTGTGTCTCTACTGAAGTAAAATGAGATAGATATCTATGAGACATATGTTCCTACAGAGCGTAAAAAATCATGTTGACGAATCGACAAGGACTTGTATAGAAAGATCAATAAGAATAAATATATCTTTTAGTAAGCATCTCAATAAATATAAAACAATTTATTAAACATCGGATAATAAAAAGATAAATTAGTTGACAATTAGGACATTTTAATCTTTAACATGAATATGAACGTGTAATTTTTTAGTTTCCCACTAAATGATTTATGGGCCTTCTATGTAGGAGGGTTAGTGTTGGGTTAATTAAAACTCCAGGAAACCTTTTTTGATGTCGACGTTTTGATGGTGAGGTCTGCCTGACCTTTATCAAGGCTAAGAAACAATAATTGGAGCTAAATCGATAATAAATTAAACTTTAAACAGTATAAATTATTTGACCTGTTTAATAAGTAAACGAAAAATTATGCGTACAAGTAAAATATATTTGCACCTGGAAAAATATTTGATAATGTGAAAAAATGTTTTACCTGTTAATTAAATACTTGGTGTGTTGTAAAAATTACTATGCATTCGAAAAAAATACAAGGCTTTAGCAAATTTCATCTAAAATTTCAGCCTTATATGGGTTCAAATAGCAGGTAAATTTCCATTTTGGTGGGATCATATTTTGAAAGAAAATAACCTAGAGAGAAATCTCAAAAACCGGTGTAGATAGGTATAGAGAACTATTCAGAAAAAAATTATCAGTAAGAAATTGCGATTCTAAAAATTGAATATATACGGTGTTTTATTTAAAATTAACAAGTTGTTACTACTTTTGAGTAGAAGCGGCAACACCGCCAAAATGAAAATATTTTAAAAAGATAGATCGTGTCTATTGATGGTAATAGTCAAATTTTCAGATTACTTTTCCATAAACGTCTAACCTACCATCGACCATCAATGACCCTGTATATGATCGTACTGCACACTATACTCGTTTCTACCGCATTATTTATCTTATTTTACTGCACAAAATTGATTTAAATACTCCCCATTTAAATACTAACAAAATCTAAATAAATCACTTTTAAAAACATGCATTAAACAACGTCAATGACTAAAATTTACATTAAAATAATAAAACAAACTTTAAGTTTAACTAACATGTAAATAGTTATTTGCCCAACAAGTGAGAAAGCGATTCTTTTTCCCACTCGAGCTCGAGTGAGAGTGGAAAAAGGCTTTCCTCGTGTGTTAGACAACATTTTTTCCACGACATTCCTTAAAAAAATAACCTAATGAAAGAAGTAATATTGTAAACGTAACTTATTGTTACAGAATTTCATCACATTTTCGTACGTAAAAGCAAAAGTTGATAATAGTTGGGTCCCAATAGTATCGTTACAGTATTCTGTAGTATCGGTGTTGTCTCAATCTGTCATAGCGCAGCCGCGTAATTCTAAAGCGGGGTTCACATTTGTGCATTTCCATGCTGCAACTGTGATGCAGCATTAAAATGCATGCATTTTTCGCATTCACATTATGCATTTTTGCTTGCAACTTTTGATGCGCATGGAAATGCATCCTTTAGAACATGTTCTAATTGTATGCATTTTTTGATGCATGTTTAGTAATATTTCTAGGAATATTTGTGTTGCCAATAGCTAAAATTAAGTTGTCAGTGCGTCAGCTGTTTACAGTTTGTTAAATTTATTTTTCTATTTTACCCATTTAATGTCGGCATTTCGATGCTGTGATGACGTCATTTGATTGCTTTATTGGATGTTTTTTTTTCACGGAACAGTTTTTTTTACTGCTTTTTGTTTTTTAGGGTTGGTACTAATTTATATTAAATTAAAGTGGCAGATAACATACATATTAATAGTATAGATTAATGATAAACTTTAATTATGTAATTAATTTGTTTATAAATCATAAAGACTTATTATTAAAAAATACCCAAATATTTGAATAGTAGGGACACGAGACACGAGGAATTTCTTCCTATACAAAGCAAACGCAGGCGCATAAACGAAAATTTAATTTCATAACTTATACTTCTATTTACGTATGTTTTGTAATTCAAAATATTTAATAAAATTATTATACAATATCAGAAACAAAAAACAAAATGTATTTATTTAATCTTTAAATTCAAATAATTGAAATTTAAATGTCAAATGAACGCAATAAAATTAAATTTGTCTTAAATTTTCTTTTTGTTTTTGTAAAAGTAAAGAATACTAGATTCACAAAGCACTACTAGATTACCGCAATACTGAAAATTGTATTTCTTTCAAACCATTAAAAATGGGGTAAAATAGTATAAGAAATTCGTGGCTTATGGCATATTATCGCACTTGTTCATTGCAAAACTCGCCGCTACGCGCCTCGTTTTGCAAACTTGAACGCGTGCGATAATGTAGTGCCATAAGCCACTAATTCTTAATGTACTATTTTGTTATTTAATCGACGATTTGTTATGTGTTTGTGAAACGAAATTGTTGTGTTGAATTTAAAATGAGTGGCAAAAAACGTGTTTTTCCGTGGACGTGTCCATTAGTGGAGGATCTCATAATTTTATATGACAAAAATGAAAGAGTTATTAAAAAAATTTACATCCGGTGGTGCATCAGCAGATGCCTACGAACCACAACTGTGGTGTTTCGACACACTGCAATTCCTTAATGAATGCGATCCTGTGCGGAAAAGTGAATCTAATATTGAACTGTTGGTAAGTATTTATACTTTTTAAATAATTGTATACTAATTGTTTTTATTCTGATAAGGAGATCCAAATGTACATGGACGATGCAAAAATCAATATAGATGATGAGGACGTTGTTTTTGAAGGCACAGCAAAAGAACTGGATGGATATGGTGTTAATGAATTTATTAATAGTCTATGTTCATCAAAGGAATCAACATGAGCATGTACGCCTCTGACAATAAAAAGGAAAATGCAGGGTTCTGTATCAGACCTTATCCAGTCGGGTGTACAATCTTTGGAAGATTGCAGAAAGCAGCCCAGAATTAACGAAGATGAATTTGACATATTTACAAGGTAAATGTTAAAAAACAATACATGAACTATTTATTAATTTTTGTTATTTTCTAGTACAATCGCAACAGAGTTAAGAAAAGTAAAGGATCCTGCTCAAATAAGAAGTTTAAAGAAGGAAATATTCACAAAAATTATTGATGCTCAATATGAATAACATATCATTTGTTAAAATTTTTTAATAATAATAATCCTATGCTAAATCATTTTGCCAATCTACTGCACCTACACCGTTAACATATTCAACAAATTCATTCCTATTATTTAGAGCTGATGCAGTTGACCTGTTCCCTGCTTGTTGACTTAAGTTATATTTGAATGTGAATCGTCTATCAATATTCTGCTCCTTAACATCATAAGTATTTGGGAGTCTAGTACGCAAAAATTATGTAGCACAATACAAGCTAGAGTCTTTGTTTGGGTCCAAATTTATGCTATTTAATAACACACGAAACCAGTTTGTTAATATTCCCAATGAATTTTCCACAACTCTTCGTTCTCTACTTAATCGGTAATTAAATATATGTTGTGGCCAAGTCATATTACGAAACGGGAATGGCTTTAAAATGTGATGGGATAATGGGAAAGCTGCATCAGCTACTATTACATACGGTACCGGTTTGGTACCACCTGGCAATGGTCTTTCATCTGGGAAATTTAATTTGTTTCTATCAATTGCTACAGCAAGTGTACTATTTTTATACACGCCCCCATCTGAGATTTTTCCATTTCTACCAACATCTACATATAAAAATTTATAATTGGCATCTACAAAACCCAACAACACGATGCTGTGTGTGTGCTTATAATTAAAGTACAATGACCCTTGATTTGCTGGAGCTTTTATCACAATGTGTTTACCATCTAATGCCCCTAACACATGTGGTAAGTTCCACCTTTCTTCAAATTGATTTGCAATTTTTAACCATTCTTGACTTGTAGTAGGGATCTAAAAATAGTAATTATGCAGTAAAACTGTACATCATTTCTGTTCACATTAGCTATAGGTGACCTACCTTTAAATACTCATTTTTAAATTATTGTAAATGGCAGCGCATACTTCTGGGATTATTCCAGCTATTGTTGATTGTCCCATCCTGAACGAAAACGACAGACTTTTATAAGACTCGCCAGTAGCTAAGTAACGCAATGTTACAGATAACCTGTCTCTCACAGAAATTGCATTTCTTAATTTGGTGTCTTGTTTTTGAATATCATTTTCAATAAGTTTCAATAGATCATTGAAAGTATCTTCATCCATTCTAATAAAATTTTTATAATTTTCTTTATCCACCACTGCTACTTCATTATGCAACAAATTGGAATTGCCTTGATTGTTCACTTCTGGTTTCGAAATCCATGGTCTTACCCACCAACGTCTCTTACGATTTAATAATAAAGCTGCAGATGCACCAATTATTAATGTCAACGCGATTTCTCTACATCCATGTTAACTTTGGACCACAAAATACACTATGATTTCTTGTGCTGTGATTTGAACTTATTCACACTTCGGTATAGGTTAAGGTTATGCTTTTGTCATGAACTTGACCTACATAAATAAATACTCCAGAATGTCAACCGCTAAATTCGGTTGGCAAAAAGTAAATCCTCTAGGTAGTAAATATTTGTAATGCATCAAAGATTGCAGTAATGTGAATGCCCTACACGCGCATGAAAAGATGCAGCAACTTAACTCGCCATCACATGCGGCATGGAGATGCACAAATGTGAACCCCGCTTAACCAATAAATGTAGGCTAGCAATTTTTAAGAGTCGAAATATAAGATATTAAATTAAACAAACCTGATTGAATACTAAATTAAATTGTTTAACTAAGTACTAGGCGCGTATAGTTCTGATGACACATTCTTAAATTTTTTTAAACAGGCATTTTTGTAACACGACATTATTTTCCTCGCTAGTGAGGAAAAACGAATTTTCCTCACTTTTGTAGAGAAGAAACGTCCGTTTTCTAAGTATGTCAACGAAAAATGAAATTTTACCATTGATAAAGGTTAGACAGAAATGTACTTTAAATCTCTTTTTTTTATTTTAAAATTTTTAGACCACTTTGATTCTAAACCAGACAGACATTGTGTAAGGTTTTCCAAAAAACTTCTAACTATCTACTACTTTTCTAGTATAAATTACAGTTTCACGGTATTTAGATTGATAGTCAATTGATGCTGTGTGACTAAGATGATATTTTTCTAAATAAATTAATGAGCAGACCATCTGTCTATTCACAATTTTAGGTAAACTATTTCAATAATAACATTGACATACGATTATTTTGATTACAATATTAGTTTATTTTAGTGAAAACTTTAAAACTCATAAAGCAATGACAACTGTCAACACGACAATTGCAATCATTTGTAAGCATTTAAAAAATCTTCACTTGACATTATGGAGCTACTCGAATAACTATTCAAACAAATGACTGATACTTTGAATTCTATGTACATTTTACAATCTCCCTCTAGATGAAAAGTATAATTTTACAGTAGAGAATTAAAACAATTCCCAACCACTTATTGCATATTACATTAATATTTAAATTATAATTAAATAAAAAAGAGAACGGATTACAAAAGTCGACCTTCCATTTTGATAAATCAATGAGTATCGTAAAATAAATAGACCGGAAAAATTAAATAGAATTTTTATTGTGTCAAAAATTATAGTTAATTAATTTCGGCGATATCGAATAACTGAGAAAAATTTTAAACTTTCATTTTTATCATTGTTAAGTATCTTGAACTATTTCAATATACATACGCAACACCATTAAAACACTTTGTAATATTTTGTTCGGCATATAAAACGTAAATAACCATAAATAGAATGGAATAACGATTTTGTTATCTTTCCAAACCGTTCTGAATTAAATTTAAAACGGTATCGAGCGGACTAAAATTGAATGGCCAATATTTCACAGCAACCAAAAAAACATTCAAATATTTCCTGTTAATGTTACCAAAACCTGTTTAAATAAGCTTAATTAGTTGTCATTCCCAAAAATAGATGAGAGTAATTAAGGAGGTCCCATAAAATTATAATAATTGATTTTGGTAGCGAGTTTTATCACTGTACCTTATATTTTCTTTATATATAAAAAACGTAATCAGCATTTTTTTTTCATTTGACTAATACATATTATCATATTAGCTCGCTTATGTATGTTTCAAAATATACTCGAATGAGGAAAAATTTTATTACCGTACTTTCGCCTACTCTTTTTAGATTAACTAAATTACGACGTAAAATAGAAGCATAAATAATTTAGTTGCATTAAAAAAACCAATAAACATTTATAAATGCCTAAATTAATATCTTTTTGTATTTAACTTATAAGGCAGTAGTATAAGAATTTGTAGTGCGCTGTACGTTTTAGAACATTAAGCATAAAACATAGAAAGGCATGTAAACATTGAATGAAACTAATTACAAAATGTAATTGCATTGCTACGCCCTATATAGAAAATTTTATACGCATTGCTGTATAGTAACAATAATTTTTAACAATCAATAAATTTTCTCGGGCAATTCAATCAATACAAATACCGATGCGTATACTGGACATCGGCATTGATCTGATGCAGAACCGTGATCTTGAGCTTCTGGAATCTGGAGCACCGAGAGCATTGCCCTACAACATAAGAGAGTTTTTTTTAACACAAAACTTACACTTCGATGCCGCTTAAGGCGTAAATTTAAACTAAAATTAAATAGTTTTGATATTAATAAATTCGTGCAAGAAAAGAATGGAGATGTGCTGAACTTTCGTTAATTTCATCAACTATCGATGTAGTTCAATTTTTGGTGCCCAAGGGATATAAGATACATAAACTAGCACACATTCTAAAGAAATGTGCTGTTTCAGTTAGGACGCAACATATTAATTTAATGAAAGGAATTATCTCAACTTTTTTAGGCAATGCCCGCAGATAAATTGTATACACCTATAGAGAATAATAATTTTTTAAGCGATATAGAAAACGATTATTAAGTTTAAAACGTATAGCACGCTTATTATAATAAAAAAAGTAACTGTAATATAATTTATACTCTTTCAAATCAAATTTCTTATTGTAATTGTTACCTTTTATAATGGATCTATCACATTCTATTTAGCTACTAAATTGGTAGATAACATCTTTATATTTTTAAATTATCAAATCAAAACGTGAACGTAACAAAGCATTCATAACTTTATTAAAGTTTTTTTTCACTCCACGACAAAGGAAATAATTAAGCAATTGTTGGTTTCTTTTACGTTCAAAATTTATATAAAAGATTTTAGATGAACTCACAGTAAGTTGTGCATATCAAATCAAAAAAGCGGAAATTAAAAATAATAACGAAATGATGAAATTGCTAGAACTTTTGTTACTATATTTTCAGATAAAGTAACGGAACAATAAAATATTGATTAACTATTACATATTGAATTTTTTAGTAAAAATGTCATTTTTGTTCAATCCAATATCTCACACTAATATTGTTGCATATTGGATCAAACAGTTTTTATTACTTCTGAACTGTAAATAATCATTACTATTTTTCTAATAATAGATCAGAAATTTTATGTATGCTTAATAAAATGCAACACCAAAGACAACGTAACTCATGCTCAAACGCGTGTCAATATTTGATTATGGTTTTTGATGTTGCGTTACAAAATTTAACAATCTTTTGAATTTTCATTTAAGATAATTGAACACGTATTACATCATAATTTACTTTATTGTGTTTGTTTACATTACGATTCTGATATATTTTTATGTGTTTGTACTGATATTTAAAAAGTAATAAAGATACATTTTCCCTTTTTTTTCTCTTTTTATTAATTCCAACACAATTTTATAATTCCGACATAGACCGGCAATTGAAGTACCGAATACGTGCTTGAAGCTGTTTTTGTATAGCCTTCCGTATACAGGTTGATTGTAAATTCAGAACCACTTGATTTACTCTTTTATTATCCATGATAGACAAAAAGTTTATTAAGAAAAGTTTTACAAGTATACCAAACTTTGCACAAAATGGCTGACTTCCAGTTTAAGCGAAAATGATATCAACTTTATTTTTTAAATAAATCATATAGTATTTTTAGGCTAAAGTGATTCTTTGATAAATTCTCTATAAAAACTATAACATAAATATAGCGCTAAAGTTACTAATAAATTAGTTATTTATTATTCAAAATCTAAAGAGATGCTTTCGATTGGTACAATTAATCTTAGGAGGCTGTGAAAACGAATGTGCACAACAGTCAGAATCCGATTGTTAGTTATCCACATTTTCTTAATTTTTGAGTGTTTTTTAATCGTAAACTATGATTATTTTTGTTTGTTATTATTATAATTTATGTTAGCTGTATTATTCAGTTTGTTCTGAACAGTAAAAACCAAAAGTTTATTTTTTGTTTAATTTTCTACTTTTTTTTACAAAGATTATACAATTAAGAATAAATATACAGGGTAAAGTTAAGATATAAAATAGTTACTAATGCTACTGGAGAATACTCACTTTATAAAACTAATATGAAAACCTGTTGTTTATATATGTTAATAGAATTTTCTCTTAACATGGGCATATTAACATCACCTATCTTAATATTTACATGTATTCTGTGTTAATTGGATATTGTCCAATTAAACAAAATGAGAGTTTTGAGTGTCGAACCAAAGTAATAAATTTCTTTCAATTAATTCTTTTTTATTTTAAATTGTTGTTACCAAAGCAAGATAACTTTGGTTATTTTGATAGTATCCCGCAGCACCCAGTAGTTCTACAGAATGTGTTTAATTTGTATCCATCTTCTCTCTTAAAATTATTTTCATTGTTTAAAATATCGCACTTAATTATCACATCCACACCCACATACAAGCATCTGCTAATTTTCGGTTTCTTGTCATTGTCATTTGATTCAATATCATCTTGATCATAAATACTTTTATAAAACGATAACCGATAATGGTGATGATCACTTGGATGATCTTAGTTTCTCTATTCTACATTAAGTGTTACTAAATCCATAAAATCTTTAAGTAAGCATTGCGAGATTAGTGACTGTTGCAGGTTTCTTCGCAGGTACGCCAACAGAAATGGTCTTCACATCGAAAATATTAATATATCATCCTTGTTTATTTGATGTTGTTTGGTCATTTTAACAAAGTTTTTTATACTCGAATAGCTGTAATTTTTCTGTCCAATATTACTGCTTCTGTCAGCTCTTAGTATTACAAGGTTCTTATTTTTTTAGGTCTTGCAATACATTCTTTTCCTTTTGTGTGATGGATTAGTCGTTCGAAGAAGCCGAGAAGTTGCATGCCTACCTTTAGCACCACCTCATTAATTCTCAGTGGATAAATTCTTGATAGCACATTCCACTTGAGTAAGGATTCCTTCCTTCAGTGTCATATTTAGAGTCACTGCTAGCATTTCAGTTGGTTCTTCTTAAATGTTGCAGATGGCAGTTTCTTTAAAAATTTTTTCAATGATTGTAAACAGAAGATAGAGTCAAGTTGAGTCCATTGTAGAAACCGTGTCTGCAGGAAGATCATCCTAGACCATTAATTGTTACCGATCAGAGTTTCAAATTTTTTTGTTTTACTAGTAAAAATAAAACTGTCTACATAAAATCTATTAAATACTTTAAATGTGTTTTATAAGATACGCATGGTTTATGTTCCTTGAAGAAACTTTTCTATTAAATTAATAATTATTTTGACTAATTGTTTCAAGGTCAACAAGTATATCTGTACTTGTTCTTATCCTATACATACACTTTCGCAGTTTGCAAGTATTTATTAGTATTTGTTTGGTTTGTGAACAATTTTAAAAATATACTTTCAATAACAATGTACTCAATTGATGTAAAATTTTTCTTTGTATAGCTCCCCATTTTCTCTTTGATACGTTACTAAAATGGAAAAATAACAAGAACCAATTCATTCAAGTTAACGCCCAATTCCTTAAACATTTACATTATTTTTTTTCTTGATAAAATCGCATCGATTTTCTAAACTAGATGGTTCAGATTTCTAAAGAAGCAGAAGTCGTTAAAGTTGAAATTATAACAAATTCGGCAGCATTTCCATATCGAGTTTGTCGTTGTAAAGCTCGTAAAACGTTTTTATTGCATTTACAGTAAACTTACTTAATTAACATTTTTACTTCGATTTTAATCGTAAATATTATTAGATGGTGAGTTTTAATTAGGAAAATTTTTGCATTCTTAAGGTCAACGATTTCTGTGTAAAGCATTTACGTTAATGATTTTTTGTAAATGCAGTAAATATTTTAATGGAAAGCAAGAGATCGTGGCAGTAATATCTAGAGTGAATCTGAACTTACATTTCACTAGTGAAAGAACGGCCGCTTCTAGTCTATCAGGTTTGAGATTACATACACCTGACACCACTTCGGATGGACAAAATAAAAACAATGCATTAACCTTGATAATGATTTCTATTTATCCATATACATTTCCTCAAAGTAGTTGAAACTGTTCTTATAATGCGTATTCGCATTTAAATTACACCTGAAACGTACTAAGTATTGCAAAAAATTGTGGGAAAATTACATATCTTTGAACAATCATAACATCATCAGTATGATAATATATCAAGTTCTCATTGCGTTTGGTCGCTAATAAATAGTTAAATTCGTGAAATATTTCTTGATTAAAAGCTCATCGAGTGCGCGTGTTGATTTTCACGCCACTTTTTGCACTTGTTGCCAGCACAATTTCTTGTAATAACCGTTGCACAATTAGAATAGTGCTAACGATTTGTGTAACTAGATTAATAATTAATTGAATTTCTTTGTTACAAGTTTTTTTGCGTAACATATAAAGCTGCTGTTTGAGATAAAAGTAGACGTATCGGTACCGTTGTGTTTATTAAACTGACACCGGGACTTTCATAAAAATTTTGTTATATCTATAAAAGCAGAACTTTAAAATATAACTCGATTAATATGTAAATGAACTAGAAAGTCTCAATTTTTACAACATTCTGTATCATCAGCAGTTTACCGGCGTATTTATTATGCGGTTAAATTTAGAAAATTTTCCAGATGAACCAACATAAAGAGACTATGTAAGTGGACGAGCGCCTTTCAAATCGTTAATCTTGTACTATACAAAATAGAGTGCGTATATCACTACATTTTTAAGGTTGAAACTAATTTATGGAGTAACTAACCTACATCTGATAGTATACAGCAGAAGCATCGCTAATAATAATAATAGTCGAGATTCTTTAGTAGATTAAAGGCCTTAAGCTTCAGAAACGCAAAGGTAACAGGTGTGGCAAATGCCTTAAAGCATATAAAATCAGTACACCACTTCCTTGTGTTTACATTTAACAGTTTTGCACCAGTAAAGATATACGTAGATTGCCTTTGCCTATCCATAAATGTAACAAACTTTAAATCTTAACCGTCGTAATTTATTATTTATGATGACAAGACTTAATTCTTTATAAGGTTAAGTAGTAAAAAATGTAAGTCGTTAAAATTTTTATTACAATAGCTGAGAGTTTTTAAACAATATGTAGATGTCAACCATTTAATGGCGTTTATTAAACGAACTATAAAATCTTTATAATGTACTTACGTAACAATTATTAAACATTCGTCAGTTCGATATGAAATTGTGTACGTTCAAGAGCTGTGCCTACTGTAACGCTAAGTTAATTACACGCCCAATATAAGCTTCTAGGTGTGATAACAACATTTTCTAACGTACAATAATGTTGTCAAATACTTGAATTTATTAATAAATTAATAATTCAATTTTTCTTTTTAATTTACCCGGAGAATGTTTTATGACGTTGCAGTTTGATTTTGAGTTAAATTAAATCGGGATATTATTTACTGTGTTACACTTAATCCAAGGTGAAAAATAAAATCGACGAAGCGGAAAAAAATTATTATCACCAAAAGTTTTTGTTATCTTGCATGCTAATAGAAAGTGATTCATAGGTCAAACTGTAATTATGTTATTATGTGAGTAGAATTTGCCATACTTTTGTGGAGAAAATATTTAATTTAAATGTTGCCCGTTTCCACAAAATGAGATGCACACAAAACTTGATCAATTATCTAAATCGTCAAAATTAAAAAAAAAACATAAACAAATGCAAATAAAAAAAACTCATTATACTTTATTAGAACTTTTACAAGAAACTGTGACTAATGATGACAAGTTTTGATAAAAATTTTTTATTACATACATGTTTGTATGTACCAAATCGTAATGTTTGGTTTGGTTGCAAAATCTGTTAACGGTTTTTAATAAATTCCTTCGAAATGGCAATAGCCGAATGTTAAATAACAGGTAGTAATTTTGTAATATTTTTTTATAATATTTATAATTAAAAAGAATAAGAAAACAATCGCAATAAAAGCATGGAATACTTTTATTTGAACTAAAGTGCAGCACTCTCTACTGTGTTGCAGATAATGACCAACAAAAGACAGACAATAAGCTTCTATGTCAGATGGTCAGGGTGGTGGAGATGATCAAATGATCAGCGGTATAGTAAAATTATTTGGTATAGAATGAGAAGGGTGCGATTCACCATAGGAATCCCTAATGGTAAAAGTTCCAAACCTTGGTCAGGATTGAGTTATTGGAATATCTCAATTAAAATTTCCAATTGAAGAAGAAATATTTGGCAATTAAAAAGGAACTGTGGAACTTTATCTTATGATTGAAACGACACTTAACCAGTGTTTACTACGCATTTCAGCGCTTGGAAAACATTTATAAAGTTTAAGACCTATAAAAAAACATATTTCAGCTGATTTATTGATAGCACCTCATTTGATGTTTTCGTCAAAACATCAAAGATTTAATAGTGAATGTTACTTCCGTAACAGAGTTTTCAGTAACGGCGAGTAGACATACAGTACTGTAGCTTGTTTGGCCGAGTTTCGGGATCGATTTAGATTTATCGTGTATGTGCAACCAACAACAGGCATCTTATTATCAAAGACATACAAATCTGCTAATGTCAAAATCTTATCTAAAAACTTTATAATCGCTCGGTATTTAAATATTGTCTAATTTCTAAAAGGGGTTGTGCTGTATCACATATTTGATGCTCGCTTAGATTTGAGTGTTTGCCAAATGCACCGAAACAAACAAATTTGTAGAAATTGATGGTAAGCAATCGTGTTTGGATACAAATAATTAGTAAACATTGTGTTCAATACTCGAGTAGGAAACGTTTACACTGCAATTTATATGTAGGAATAATTTCGGTCAAGATTTACACTTAGATTATTATTACCTACTTCGCATATGCGATAGTCGGTTTAATTTTAATATCATTAAATTTATATATGTCGAATATTTTGTTAATAAAGCCACAAAATATCTCGAATTTTTATTATCGATTACATAAGATCTTAACGACAAATAAAATATTTTATCATAAAGTTGCCATCTATTTAACGTTAATTATACACCAACAACATACAAATAAAAACAAATCAACAATATAAATCCAGAAATGTGCCAACAAATGAAGAAAACGAAATAAAGTGTCAGCGTGAAGTTAATGGACAAGTTCATAATTTACCATAAACCCAAATTACATGCGCCATAATTAAAAATAACATGGATTAAATAAAAGATACGGTATTGAGACACTAACGGTACCGCAAAGATGATGTTTCTTTCACGATAACATCACTTAACATATTTTAACCAAACAAATAAACCTAATTAACGTAATAAAATTACAAATTTATTAATTAATAAAAGTGCTGTAATTGTGTGTTGATATAAATAAAATTAGGAAATTAAATTTTAAATGACGCAATTACACTGGTTTCCGTACAGAGATTTAAACATTTTTGTGCACGATAACAATAACTAGCGTTTTTAAGTTGTAGTCAGTTTTATTAAATTTTAACTTAAATTTGCATATCGCGGTGTTGATTAAGTAACTGAATAATTACCAAAAGACGATGTGTTGGTATTAGTCATTAAAATGTAAATTGAGTTACAAAAATCTATTTTCGTACTACCGTTATGTAAACAAATGTAAATTCGATAAAAATCAGATACAGTTACAGAAATTGAAGCGATTGTACCCTTTAATATAACAGGCAAGATCGATAAAATTGAGTTCAGTAATTGCTATTGGATTACGATCTTCTTTTACTTAATTGACCATAGAAGATCTAGCAATAAGCCTCCAGCATGTTCTTCGTCTAAGAAACGTTCAAATTCTTCAACGCGTTTATTCATTGCGAACGAAAAATATCACGCACCATTTTTTAAAGAAGAATGTTCGCGTGCGCAAATTTTGCATCGCGTAATATCAATCATTACATTTAAAAAAGTTACGTTAAGATAATTGTAAGAAAAAGTCTAATCATATATTTAATTAAAATAACTGCATCATCTGGATCAAATCAACTTTCTCCGGTTGTTCAAAGAAAGGTTCGTAATTGAAATGGAGTGTACACGATTAATTATTGCAACTCCCGTCTAAACTTTACGTACCTAATCTCATTATTGTTCTAAGTAAATTAAGCAAAGCAGATATATCTAGTTACGTCTACGTATTTAATAGAAATAACGTTAACTCGTTATTAAATTATCCGATATTCTTAATGAATTGTTTAAGTTACGTATATGCGAAATAATTACTAGGTGAAAGCATTTTTAAATTTATTAATCTTAAAGACGATTTAGAATTTCTAATAACTATAGATGAATAAGCGTGAAAGTCAATAATCAAACAGGTGCAGTAATAAGTAGGCTGATATTATCTTATGTTGATGTAACTTAGGATTGTTTAAAATTATTAGAACACATTTGTACGATTTGGCACCTTCAAGAAAGTTTTGATGTTTTCTTTTTTTCCAAAATACGATTTTGACCTAAATTTCTGAATCAACAAACTAATTGGCGCAAGTTAAAATAGTAAAGTTGGTGATCTAGAAAGTAAAAACAAAAATTTTCTAAATGGCCTATTTTGTTAAACTGACCATTCAAATAACCGTTCTTCGAGAAAGTTAAATATGTTAAGCAGGTGTTTCGTTGTTGCGGCATAGTAGAAATAAAAAAATAGAATATTTTTACACAATTCTTTTTTGGAAACAAAGCAGCCTATTAATTACTTTAAAAAAATTTAATTAAGCAACAGTTTAAATCTTTTAATTAAGTTGCTATGTGTTTGTTTGTGTACGTTTTGACACTTACAAATAATTGACGATATTAAAATAATATTTATTGTATATGTTTGTTATATTCGTGTTTGACAAGGATATAAATTTTGAATCGTTTATAATGTGCGAATAATTTTGTTACAGAAAATGTTAAATCTACTAAAACTAGTTTTTAAAATGTGCCAATTTTAGAGACGATAATGTTGATTGCTCCGATTCCACACCTAAACAGGCGATAAATATAAAAATTTATTTTATTGTTAAAACTGTATAATCAGATGTAAATGTATAAATCTATTTATATAATCTGAAAATTAATTAATTACAAAGTTGCATAGAAATCTATAATGCTTCACCTTTAATATTATTTATTTGTATTAATGTACTCAGTAAAGTTAGAATACAATTAAATTTAATAGCTTATTGATTGACAAATCTAACAAGAATGTATAATAATGTCTACTTTATTTGGTACAGCTGCTTTAAAATTTAAATTTTCTGCATGTAGTTTCTGAATTATTACGTTACCTTGAAACTGAAGACCAATTAGTAAATAAAAAACTAACGTGAATTTAATGAGTATGTTAGAAAAACAAAATGACCAAATATTCTAATTCGTGATTGAGTTTTTTGCCAAAAGATGTAAAAGTCGATGAAATGGTGTTGCCTGTGTGGTCAAGAAATGTTAGATTCGCGCGCGTGCACATGCTGGGACTCGCTCGTGCTCTACAAACGGTTTTCTTTCTATTCAATAATATTTTATTTGTCATAAAAAATTTTCAGCGACAATAGTGAAAGGTATAACTGCAACCCATAAAATATAACTCTAGAATAAATGGTGAATACAAATTAAAATACAGGTTAATAAATTTGTGTCATTTTAACAGGGTGAGCTATAATTGAAGAAGCTGCTCATATATTCAAATTACCGGTTGCAATAAATTGCAACCAATTGCAATTATATTTGCATTGCCTACGCTGCTGTATATCTGTCGTCACTCAGTCGTAAAGACTGCTTATCGTAAAAATGTAAATCACTGAAATAATCAGATTACTTAAGATAAAATAGCAAAGAAATCAACGTGGATCATCTGTAATAGATACAGTTACGACAACAATGGCACATTTGCGGTTATTTATCCAACTAAACGCAATTAACTAAATCGGTTTCAATCGCAGTACATGCATTAAATATTTCAACTACTTGACTACTCTAACCTTTTTCAATTTAAAAATCGAGTTGCTATCAATATATTTTTAAATTGCTGTAACGGATACGTTAAAGAATAATCACTTATTTGTCATTGGCATCAATTATTATACGACTAATAAATAAGAACGGAATTATATTTGCTAACGATCAGGTTAGATCATTTAAATAATGTTTTTTAAAACTTTTATTTTAAACATTATTGATACAAAAATAACATCATTAATTTAAATACCAAAACTTCAAATTTACAGTTTATTAGTTTTTTAATTCACCGCTGATCATTACGCAACGATTACATAGAAACAACAACACATGTTATAATAGATATATTAATTATATAATTAACGTTGCGATAATTATCTGTGATAAGTTTGTTTATAATATTACTTTAATCTTTTTACCGAATGTGAACCAACTAACTACAAATTCTTGTTTTCTTTTTCAATTAAAGAGCCTTGAGAAAGACCAGCCTTCACTGGTCGAAACGTCGGCAATAATGAAATACTAGTTTCATTTCAACCCCATTACATTCTCCTACGAGAAGGTTCACTGCGTGGAAACTAACCATTACTAACACATGTTATAGTTATTAAATAAAATTTAGATTAATTTTAATCGATGTATACTAATACTAATAATTTCAGTAAAAATCTAAGCTTTAATAGTATCTACAAAAAATTAAACAAAACAACTAAATTCCCAGCAATTACAACAAAAGAATTATTATTACATAAAATTTTTAATTGACACGCTTCTCTTAAAAAAATATTAAAGTAATTTGAAAATTATCTCGTGCGATACTCAATTCTTTTGTTTCTTTTATGTTGTTGTTAAAATTAAATTGAGCGATTTTTTACATTCAAAGTACGAATCTTGGCCTTACTTTAATCATTAAACTTAACAATTACGTATGTATATAACAAAAAAAATGTTTTCGTGACTTACATCATCGTCTTCAAGCTGTCCATAAACTTCTAATTTGTCCAAACGAATTGTTCCTTGAAAAGGATAACATAGAGCTCCTTGTACAATTGAACTATTCGTCCAAACAGAAACTTCAGGTTCAATTCGTCTGGAACCTATAGGAGGAATCCTCACGCAGAGACTGAACTCCTGAGGGATTAGCACACAAGTTTCCATTATATGTATAATCAAGAGAGAAAACAGTCCAAATAACAACACACAAAATTTAAACTATTTGCGCATTTACTGTCATTGCAATGTATAACTTGTGCGAATAACTAAGTGTTCAAAACTCAACAATTGCATAAAATTAATTAAACTTAACTTTTGTTTTTAGTGCCACTCCAATAAACTTTTTATTATTTTCAAGCTTTTTGTTTAATATTAGTCCAACTTTTTTTTATTTGTGCTTTATTGATTACAATGTAACACACGCGATTGTGTATCAATATTTCGCGCTAATCTAATGACCGCAGCCTTGCAGGTGTGGCACTGAACTAGCATTGACCCTCAACTGTCTTACCTTTGCTAAGAAGTCCCCACCCTCATCAGCACGTGGTTCTTAAGGTAGACCGTTCTTAGTCTCAACCTTACAGGTGTTTTATTCACTACAAAAACCCAGTAGCTACATAATTTTTGTTATCTTATTGCAGGAACAAACGTATAGCCGGAGACTCTAATGCTAGATTAGACGACTAACCCTGCTGATTGCATGAAGCTACGTCAGAACTGCACATGCACTAGTTTGTACATATGTATAAATAACTATTTAAACATTTTTATTCAGAAAAATCTTACAATGCACTATTTATTGAAAACTTACGGAATGCTATTATTACATATTTTTGAATCTCAGACAATTTTACACTAATGTTATTGAAATACAAAGGTACGTCTACCTTTCTACGTACACCTGTTGACGGTAAGCAACAAGTAGGAGTTACCCAGAAACTTGTTGGCAAATCAAAGTTGTTCTTAGGAAAAGCTTTTAGCCAATGGATACGATGTATAGCACTCCTGCTTTATATTTATGCAATAATGTTGTGATTATTCAACTACTTAGCATAAATTCTAATTAATTAGAAAACATTTTTCTTAAAAATTATGTGGTTTATCCGACAGGGAATAAAGCCTTTACGGTATGTTAAAAAAACGTGTTAAGTACAACTTTAGGTTCAATTGAGATACACCCACGACATGCGTATACTTGTCGATGAAGTTGTGCCTACAAAAAATGAAACACTACATACATAGTCGTAATTATTGAAAGCATTATTTGCACCAACGCAACGTGTCAATCATACTACTTGTGAGTAGTTTTTAATAACTTCCTTATTATGCAACATGTAAAGTCACAGCACTGACCTTGAATATAATACACACAATATTGATAACATCTTGATGGATCACGCCCAAATTTATTTGTGATTGTTTGCATTTTTTCAGAGAACGTACAAAAAACTGTACATAGTATATGCATCGCAATGTAAACTTTTATATTTGATTAATTTGAAAATGACTCAAGAATATTTCCGAAAAAATAAAACAAACTTTTACAACTGTAGGAAGATTTAATTAGTTGATAAGAGGTACTCGACCCTTTGCTGGTAGTTAACAATAAATTAAAATCCAAACATATTACAATAGAAATAGAAAAAAATCAGTATATTGTCAATTATTAAAACTTTAGATATATTTTATCGAACTTCGATATCTAGTAACAATATTCTATTCTATTCATCAACAATAACACCAAAACGAAAATCAATTTAAGAAAAATTGCGTTTTGATAAGTGTGTATTGCCCCTAGTATACACAAACGTGGAAAACACGTAATATAAGAACCATTACCACACGTGGAACAAACGTTACGATGTCGCCGACTTCAACGTCATTTGACACGCCAATAATAACGTGTTATGAACGTTTCTCCAACACCGCGAATTACACGTGTTGGTTTGGTTGGTTTATAACGTCATTATGACGTCCATAAAAACGTGATATGACTGTTTTAGTACCACCACAAGTTACACGTGCTCTTTTGGTTAGTTTGGCTAATTTTTATGTTGGACCAACGTGTAATGATAACGTGCTATAAACATTTTTATTGGACCCATAGAGACACGTCATATTTTGAAGTATATACACGTTGAAAATACGTTATTAATTCCGTATTTTTAACGAGTACAAAACATTGTTGTTTGACCGAGTGCCACCTTTCAATAATTAGCTGGAAGAACAAAATTGTATTTCTAGTACACCACAAAGATTTCTAGCTGAAATGAACATTTTGATAACAAGAAAGGATTGAACACAGTGAAGAACTACTAAATGTAAAATTTGCATTAATGTAATGATTCCACAGGTCCCTTAATTGTACGTTAATCTGATCAAGCAACAATGAGGCTAACAATAATTGGAAACTCTCAACTACAACTTTCAAAATTTCAACTAAACTTACGAGGATGTATTGATATCTAGTTAGCCTAGACCAGTTCCTTGCATAAACAAAATATTGCGTTACCATAGCAACGAACAATAACTTATTAGAAGTGTCAGTGTAAAGTTTGACGTCAAAAAGTAAACCAGAGTCACGCAATAAATTAAATGAAAAAGATGTCCACCGAAATTGTGAAAATCGAAAAATTGGAGTATCGAGCCATCATCAAGTACCTGTATTTAAAAGGGTTAAGAGGTAAGCAGATTTACGAATATATGCTTAATACCCTTGGTGATCAATGTCCTTCGTATGCGACCGTCAAAATTGGAATGCAAGCTTCAAAAGAGGTACATTTTCCATTGAAGATGATGACCGATCGGAAAGGCCAGTTTCTGTGTCAGTCCCCGAAAATATCGATGCAGTTCATGACATGATTTTATCAGACCGTCGAATTGGGCTAAAACGGATATCTGAAGCACTGAATATTTCATACGAACGCGTTCATCATATGGTTCACGTCAATTTGGACATGAGAAAAATTGTTGCAAAATGGATCCCCAAATGTTTGAATGTTGACCAAAAGCGTGCAAGGGTAGAAGCATCGCGTTCGATCTGTGCTCGATTTGAAAACGATGTAGACTTCTTAAACCGAATTGTTACTATGGATGAGACTTGGGTACATTTCTACGATCTAGAAACAAAGCAACAATCGATGGAATGGCGACACTCTGGTTCTCCAAGACCTAAGAAGTTTCGTGTCCAAAATCTGCTGGAAAAGTTCTTGCTTCAGTTTTTGGGATTGCCATGGAGTAATCATGATTGATTTTTGGATAAGGGTAGAACAATAACTGGAGATTACTATTCGACATTACTGACCACTCTACGGGAAAATATTAAAGAGAAAAGACGCGGAAAGCTATCCAAAGGTGTTTTGTTTTTGCAGGACAACGCCCTGCACACAAATCTTATGTTGCCATGCAAAAATTCGTGATTTAGGGTTTGAATTACTAGAACACCCCCTTATTCACCCGATTTGGCTCCGTCCGACTATCACCTCTTTCCTCAACTGAAAAAAGTTTAAAAGGTCGTACATTTTCTTCCAACAAGGAGGTAATAGAAGCTGTGGAGGTCTGGTTTGCAGAGCAAGAAGAAACATTTTTTTGAAAGGTCTAGAGACGTTGCAGGTTTGCTGTAATAAATGTATCCAATTAAGAGGAGAATATGTTGAGTAATAAAATATTTTGACATTGAAATTTTGTTTGGTTCTATAGTAGGCTAAGAATTTTTCAATATATCCTCGTACAGTTTGGTTACTAGCTATTCTGTGCATCGTCGCCGTCGTCGTTGTCCGTTGGAGGGTTGTGATGAATTAAATTTGACATGTGATTCTTTGTATTTTTCAACGCTGATTCCAAATCTTCCCTCAAACACTTTTTGAAATGTTCGACTTTAAAGTTCGAAAATTTCGAAAAAAATATTAGTTTTAATCATATCTATTTTTCGACGCTAATTAAGAAAATCATTAGCATTTTACAATATCTCAATCAGTTTTCTTTTTATTATTTACTTTAATTAAGATAAACTCTATTATGCGTCGTCGTCGCCGTCATCGTTGTCCGTTGCAGGGTGTCCGTTGCAGGGTTCCTGATGTGATGGATCAAATTTGACATGTGATTCTTATGTATTTTTTAACGCTGATTCCGAATATGCCCCTCACTTTTCGATATTTCGAACAGTTTTCGAGATATTCGAAAATTTCGAAAAAAGTTTTAGTGAATCACATGTATTTGCTGATTAAGAAAATCACTATCATTTTACAATATCTCAAACAGTTAACGGCCTTTGTTTTATTTATTAGTTAATAAAAAACCAATTGTAGGGTTTTAGCGAATAAGGTCAGGAACCCTCTACAAAAAACCCAGTTCGTCAATTTTTAATAGGAAAAAATATTTAATTTGTATTTTTTAGTAAACAAGGGTAAACTTGCTTTACTTAGTGAACATGAAGTTTAAAAAAAAGTCTGTAGAGGTAATAGACTGGCGCTAGAAGTAATTGAGAATGCAAAATGTGAGAACTAAATTCCACTGGATTTGACATAAGAAACGGTCAAAAATTAATAATGCGGATCTTGCCAGTCAATTTTTTGCTTCATTTTTTTCTCCCTCTACTCTTATGTGTAGAGAAATTGAGTACATGATACAGAATTATTTTAATGATCATTTCAGTAATTTATAGTTTTTTTCAAGAAGAGTTTATTCTACAGTAAAAAAATTAATTAATTTTTATTTTTTTTGAATTTTTGTTTTATAAGTAAAATTTTCATTTCTAAAGTTATCAATAATCTGTTTGCAGTTGTGTTTATGATATTTTAGAGTACATGTTTCTAAATTCTCTTTAAAATTGGACAGCAAGTCAAAAAAAAAATGAATACAATGAAAATTTGCCCGAACACTTTATAACTACAATTGATTTGTAAAACATTTTTAACATGGGTAAATTAATATCTAAGTAATAACCAACTATTAGTGCAACATCGTGGTCGCCTTTATAAGTTCTATTATTTAACGTTGCTTATTTAGATATAGGTTTAGTCATTGCTAAATTTTTAACGTACAAAGTATATACACTTTAAGTTTAACATTAAATTAGTATTTAAGAGAGTTTAGAAACCGTTCCTGCAAAATTTCATAACATTCGAAATTTGTATGGCTGTTACGGTTCGATCTAAGCTATTTTTCTAAAATATTTATTTCAATGTTCAATGTTTCAATTCTGTAAAGAAATGATTATAACTAAATAAATACATATAACGTTATCTTACAATTTAGTTAAACTTTTCTTTTCCAAGTCACTCGCATCATTCTGGATCTTTTGTTTCTTTTTCTTAAGCAGCTAGGGTGGAAATGGTACCTATTCCGATTTACGTTTCCTCATATCACCTAAAACACCTCACGAAAGTAGCGAAATAATAACCGCAATTGAATGGAAATCAAACTGATCTAAATCTAATGAACCATATCTATAATTTAATTTTGTAGAAGTGCTTCTATAAATTTTGATTATTCGATCTATAACAACGATAAACAATTTATTTATCATATTTATACCTAGTTGATAGTTACATTTACCTTGAAAAAGTCGCACGGGCATTAGTAAAAATTTGAGAACTGAGTATACCTTATCGTCTCAGTAACATTTATTTATTTATTTATTTATTGAAATATGAGTTGTATACAGGACATACCCAAAATTACAACTACATACCTATCAAATAAAAAATGCTTACAGAGTAATATTAAACCAACAAAAAATCAAGAAAAATAAACGAAATAGTTATTTACGTAACATGTGCGGAAACAGATACTGTTTACGCACAAGTTAGTATGCTATTTTGCACTATTTTTTCTATAGTTTTCTATAATTGCGTTTTCAAATCTCTATTATTCTGATATGTAAATCACAAAATTTAATAAGTAAGCTGTGGCTATACACATGCACATAATGTATACATTTGTCATCTAACATCTAGTTAACCTATTTAATTGTCAAACAAAATAAAATGTGCGAAAATTGCATTGTAGATAACGAACAATGTAAGTAAATCAACAAATTGTTCGTGGAAAGTTTCTAATGTGGAGTGTTTTTTGGTAGTTCTTAAAACACATGTTCGGGGTGAAGAAAAGAATGGGGCTGCAAAGAAGAAGGGAGGAAACAAAAGCAAGGTGTAATGAAAAGATACATAAAGACAGGCCAAGGAGAAAGGTAAACGATAATAACGGTATATGGGAAGGAGATGGGAAACAAGGAAAAATATAGAGGAAGAGTGGAAGAAGGGAGAAGGGGAATTAATAATTGCAGGGGGATTTTAATGCGCGGATAGGAGAGGAAGGGGGAATGATGGTAAAATGAGAAGAGGTAAAGAGGATATCAATGGACAAATAGATAAACGGACAGGGTAAAATTTAATCGAGATGTGCGAAGACAGAGGGTGGACAATGCTAAATGGAAACATGTAAGAAAGGGGTAGAGGGGATTATACGTTTGTGAGTGAAAGGGGGAATCGATAATAGACTATGTGCTGGTGAATGAAGGAAGTATGGGGGTATAGAAAAAATGAGAGTAGGAAATGAAGTGTAATCAGATCACCAACCTTTAGAAGTGTTCTTAAATGAGGAAGAAGAAAAAGAGGGAGAAGGGGAGAAGGAAGAATGGAGAGTTAAGAAAATATGGACAGATGAAAATATAGAGAGGGATTGAGGAAGAGAGATTGACACAGGGAATGAAGTGGAGGAAGTAATAGAAGGAATAGTAAAAAGATGTAAATGGAGGTAGAAAATAGAAGATACAAATTAAAGAAAAGGGAGGGTGGGAGAAGAAAGGAATGGTGGAATAAAGAATGTGAGAAGGCAAAAAGAAATGTAAGAAGAAGAGGGAGAAGTTGAAAAAAAAGGCATATAGACATAGAAGAGTATAAGAGAATAAAGAAAAGTATAAAGATAGCTGTAAAAAGAAAAGAGAGAGACAGACGGAACAAATGGAGAGCAATGGGAAATATACAGGGGAAAGGATGAGAGAGCGAGTGAGAGAGTTATTAAGCAAAATTTGGAGAGGCGAAAGGGCTGCAATGTAAATGGAAAGAAGTTATTATATGTCCAGTATATAAAGGTGGAGAGAAGAGAAATAAAAAATTATAGAGGAGTGAGCGTAGAAAATATATATTACAAGTTATATGCAGGGGTATTGAGACAGAGATTGGAGAAAGAGATAAACGAAAAATGTGTTGGGGACTGGCATATTCGCAGAATGATGATAACTTATTTTAGTATATGTAAGGTGATATAGTAAAGTAAAAGAAAGAAGAAATAGAGAGAACAATAGAGATAATGAAAAAGTACTTGGAAGGAAAGGATTTAAAACCAAATGTACAGAAAACAAAAATCAAAGTGTTCCAAAAAGAAGAAGTAGGAAGAAAAAATGTTAAATGGAAATGGGGCGAGGAGGAAATAGAGACCGTTAAGGGTGAAGATATTTAGGGTATATTTTGAGAAATAACAACAAAGATCAAGGTCATATTAGAGAGCTAGAAAAAAAGAGGAATAAAATAGTAGGGCAGATATGGGGTATAGAGGAGAGGGTGTTCAGGGGTGATATGGTAAAAGGGGATGGTTGTTCAGAAAACTTATAAAAAGTGTATTATTGTATGGGGCGGAGTATATGGGGATGGAAAGAGGGAGACGTTGGAAAAATACAGGAAAAGTATTGGAGGTGGACCTTAGGGCTGGAGAAGAGACACCGGGATATACTATAATGGGGGAGGAGGCAAAATTAGAAAAAATTTGGGTACAGGGGTGGGTTATTCGACGGAAGAAGTGGGCAGGAGAAGGGAGGAAGGATGGAGTATAGAAGAGGATATAGTAAGGAGACATAAGGATACGCAGATGCAAGAAAGAAGGGAAAAAGATAAGAGAAGGTAAATACTATGAAGGGTATGGAGAGATAATAACGGAGGGCAAAGCAGAAATATTTAATGGAAAGGAAGAGTTTAAAGAGTTTAAAAAAGAATAATAACAAGGTTTAGGTGCGGTAACGAGGAAAGGGAAAACAAATATTGGAAAAAAGATGAATGGAGGAAATGCAGAATGTGTGTAGAAGGGTCGGAGAACTTCAGGCATATGATGGAGGATTGTGAGGAGATGAGAAAAGAGATAAGAGAAAGAAAGGTAATTCTGGGAGAAGATGGTGAAGGGAGATTGGATAAAGGAGGTGTTAGAGAGAAAATTTTTAGGTATGATAATGTAAATAAGATAATCGAATCATTTGTTAATTTTAAAAAGAACAAATAAATTATTTCATTCATTCATTCATTTTTAATACATAACAAAGCTAAGCAGTTTAATTAATTCTCTGAAAGCGAACTTCTTAAGTGGTTTTTTATTCTTGCCAAAACTGAAAAGATCTTTCTCCGGACGCATTCGAAATAGGATTTGTTAAAAACAATTTTAATATCATCTATACATTTCATAGAAGAAGCCACTTGGTACAAATTAGGTATATCAGGTAATAATGCGTCAATTATTACATTATACGTATTTACTTTAAAATATTCTTTTCTTGAAAATGTATATTCATTTGAATAATCTTCAGAAAATATCTTCTTTCGTTTTGGGGTCCTCTTTTCTTCTACAACATAAACTTAACTCGAATCCTTTTCTAGTAGCTTCAAGTCTGCGATTCATATCTTTCAAAATAGATTCGCATATCTTATAAATAAGCTGCTAGTGATTCCAAAAGTTTAAAGCCCAACAGAAAATTGCATTCTACTGACTGGAGTGATTTACTAGTGGCATTACATCTCGTATATATGTTAATATTTTTTTATTTGTATTTGAAGATATATCTAATAAAGCCTCGTGTATTCAAAAATAACTTTTCTTCAGTGTTCTGACCGCAACTGTCCTAGCGGACCATCTAGTGTCTGATAATTTTTTTATTACTAAAGTTTTTGAATGGTGCAGATTTTGTTTTAAAATGTTCCGTCCTCCTCTCAAAGCCGAAAAAAATGTATGTAAATTTTGAACAAAATTAAAATACATAACAACTAAAACCTCAGCTACCGGCTGCAAAATTTCAAAATAAATTTAGAGGCGACTTGCTGGAACTACTGCATTTGAACTACATTCTTTCAATTTCATTTAAAGACCTTTGAACTGTCCTGCCATGTTGGCAGCATTATCGTAGCTTTGCCCTCTACCTATTTTTTAATATTTAGTACTTTATTGGCCAGCTGACAGTAGGAAGTAAAAAAATTAAAAAAAAAAAGTTATCTACGTAGCAATTACTTATGTTATTCTACGTGTAGTTTTTTTACAAAAGATTCTCGTTCCGAAAGTCTTCAAACTAGTGTAAGCTCTAAGAATTTTTATTACTAAAACAAATCTTTTTTTGTACCTTGCTCTAGCGGGGCTGCTGTATTGCATGCAGTATTCGACTAAACAAATTAAATATCAGTGTTTGAGAAAACATTTTTTTCCTTTGAAACTATGCAAAATAGAGTTTTTACGAGAGTCAAAAAATGAAGATGAAGAATAAGTTTTCCCGTCAAATAAGTGAGGGCAATTTTCACCGTCCGAAAATTTACTTTGGGGTTTTTCGATTACTGAACGTAGTATAATTCTAATGCCCTTTCACCAAATTTGATTAAATTTGTTTCACGCATTTCTGAACAGCGTAGAAAAATGTGATTTTGTAAGTAAACTTTGAACTTTTCTCACGGACAAATGGTACATTTTGGGATATAGATAAATTGGGTCCAATCAACTTATTTTGACCTCTACAATACGCGGTAGCATTATTTCTCCGCAATTTTGGAACACTCTGTACAGATGTCGAGAATTTAACGTTTCAAACACGTGATTCTTACGTCACGTAAAATAACGGTGAATATATCACCTAAATATAACGTATTATTTTTAACGTATAACGTATTTTTCACGGAAAACACGTTATTAGCACGTGCATGTGTTTTATGGGGCCCCGTCAAAATTAAAATTTTTTTTGAACCTTAATTGAATCAAATAAAAAGTGATCTGATGATCAAAGTTCTTATAATTTTATTAATAATAATTATTAAAAGAAAGGTTTACAATTAAATTATTTTATCATTTTGTTTTAATTATATGACGGATGACATGTATGTATGCTGCCTCTAGTTACGTTACCACATTTTCATTCTTCAATCGTTTGAAATGGCTTTTTAAATGTTCCATGATTCGTGAGATTTTCTTTTAATTTAACAAAAATAGACTTATGAGGTTATCTTCTTTCTGGATAACCATTGAAGTATATTTGACTCTTTTTTTCTAGTCGTGGTTGAAATAGTTCAAATCCTAGGAGTTGAAATATCCATGGTCGGCTCGACCAAGTCAAGATATTCGTTTATTGAAAGCATTTATAGAATTTAAAATCACGAATTGTTTATCAGTATTTACACTAATTATTTAATCATTGATATATCTAATAAAAATGACTCAGAAAGCTTGTTGTGCTTCTTCCAGTTGCCGGGTCTCGACTGGCGTCTCGTCCGTCAATCTTCAGGGCTCACAACAAAAAGATCTACTTTTACTCTTAATGATATAATCTACTATTTTAATTGACTACTAATACTATGGTTACGAATTGTCAAATTTTTGTTTGACTTTTAGTCACAGCACCAGTCGATGAGTGCAATAGACAACCGTGTATTTCTATTGCTTGTGAATGTATATCCTACTCATGGAACATTTGATAATGACGTAATGTCGCAATTCTATTGGTTCTAAATTTTTATCATAATAAAAATGTGTACCATAATGAATTTCATTACAGTATATTATGCAATCAGCATGTAATTATTACTCGCAACGTGTATTAGGAAATTAATTTACGTTGGTCGTGTCTTAATAGTCATTATATGCGAATTGCATGCACTATTTTTTTTACGACCTCACAGTTGATAAGGCGATAAACAACGATGTATTTATATTGGTTCTGAATTTGTATCCTACCCATGGAACATTTGATAATTACATAATGTCGCAATTCCATTAGTTCTAATCATAATAAAAATTTGTATAAAAATGAATTTTATTATAGTACAGATTGTAAAACTCTAATTCATGAATTACAATGCAGGAGGAGAAAAAATAATTTACAAGTATACGAATGAAAAAAAAATTTACATGATTTTCTGTTATTATGGCAGTAACCAGAAATGTCGATGAAGCTAGTAAAATGTATTTCCAACAATACATGGAAAGAAGACAGCCCGATAAAAGACTGTTTACAAAACTGAAAATAAATAAAAAAAAACTAGAAACTACCAATGCAATTTAAAGAGGCAGACGATGTAAAAGTTTTAGCCTTTGTTAATTATAAACCGCAGGTACATCTTCCAGAGAAGTTACGAACGAGTGCGGAATTGCAAAAGAAAAACCCGTTTGATCCTTCAAAAAAATAATTATCGTCTCTACAAGTATAGTCTCAGTAGTACTTTATATTTTGGGAATTTGAACCAACAAATTCAGTTTGATAAAAGGTTAATAAAGAAAACAGAAAAATAATCGGTAATTACTAGGTAATAACGAAATATTTAACCAACACAATACTGTCTATTAGGATCAAAACAATCCTCGCCTCGCTGCAGAAAGAAAGAAACCAGTATGTATTTTCAGTAAATATTTGGTGCGGAATTATTGGCACTACAATCTTAGGACCATTTGTCTATTTACCTTTGAGTACAACCCAGAAACGAACACGACTCCTTCCCATAATTCTAGAAATGTGTCAGCATATTTAACGGAACTTTTTCTCAGCTGGAAAGGAAATGAAGGACTTGTTTTGTGGTCGTCGCAGTCACCGGACTTAGCGCCCTAGATTTTTCAAAAATAAAGGATAAAAGATAAAAGCTGAAAATATTGTAGAACTGTAAATAATATTCAAGTCTCTGTAAGGAGTATCCATCACCTTGTTCAGAAGTCGGTGGAACATTTTTGTTCATATTTCTGTCGCTTTAAAAATGCTATCAAATTGGTGTAGCTTCCAATATTAATGTTGTGTTTAACATTCAATGTCGACTTAAGCATTAAAAATACCGTTTAACTTTTCTGATAGCGCGTCAAAATATGCTAACAAAACTGATTCATTGTAAGTTATCACCGAGTTATCGGTGCACCACCAATATCTATTTGAAGATTTCTCTGGCAACAACTTGAGCTTTGCTTTGCTTACGTCTTTAATGTGTGCTGGTGTATTATGTTCCAAGATAATGGCTACTGTACTGCCTACTTGATTTTTGAATGTAAATTAGAAAATAAATTCTGATGATACCAACAACAAAAATATATTTTTTGGTGTTCATAACTAACCATAAAAATACGAGGCTTTTGGAAATTCAAAGATTTTATTCAATTTTGGGCTATGGATGGGTCAAGTCCTGAATATCGATTTAGACTTACATATTTTATTTTTAAATTCATAGCAGGTACACTTTTATAAATTAATATTAGGTAAATTTTCATCTTTAATTTGATGTGCAGATTGCCACTGAAAGAACTTTCATAAATTCGCCAAATGTTTGTGGAAAGCATCTAACATTTGGTACATCAATGAATGAAAAGAACTTGATGTTGTGGTAAGGGAGAGTTGGTAGAGGTGGACTTATTAATTGATTATCAATTTTATTTTAGCATCTAAAGAACCTTCAATAAACCGCAGTACTTTTGCAGCCCCCATGGAGCTTTGAAGATGCCAAGCCATCATAGTTTTGTTATGTAGAAAGCCCAAAATTATTTATATTGTACTTTAGGTTAGTTTTGAGTTTAATTTTAAGTTGCACCTCTAAGTTTTATTATAAGTATCACCTCTAGGCTAGATTACTAAACATAAATTTAGTTTGTAATTTGTGTTTGGGTACTGATTCAGAAGAACATAATATTTTGATCAGGAGTAGCTTGACTTTATTTTTGTGGCACGTAAGCGTCTTTCTATCGCTTTAAAAATTCTATCAATTTGGTGTATCTTCCAATATTAATGTTATGACCACAAGCTAGATGACTAACTTTTCTGATTGTGCATCAAAATATGCTAACAAAACCGATTAATTTTAAGTAGTCATCGAGTTATCGACGTCTTCGTGAATAATTTTCAATTGTGTGTAGCAGTTGTCAAGAAAACATAAGTTATTTTTTAAGTTTAATTTTAAATAAAAGTTAGATGCTATGTCTATGAAGGATGTAATTTTCGTTGTCGTAATAAAATTTTACTTTATTGGTTTGTATCATGACTTAAGTTTGTATAAATAGTAATTGGTAGAACAAATATGAGAGAATTTGTACAAAACTATAAGGTTTATTATTAAAAATAGAGTCACATATTATATAATAAACGGGGTGAACTTTTTAATGTTACTGTTACTTGTATGAATTCAAAGAAATCTATTAAAATATATTTTGCGACCAAATTAACGTTTACAAAATACATAATGTTTGTAATTTATGGGCGTTTGTACTTATTGGCCATATGCTATTTAGCAACAGTTACCTCTAGAGAATTATAATTCAAATATTGTGTTTTCAAGTAAGTAAAGTAATCGCGCGTAAAACATAAAATTAGTTTGTTAAGGAACATGTAAAAGATAATATTTTTTGTTATCAAATGATAAAAAAAGTACAGTTACTTTAAGTAAAACATTAATAATTTTTGCAACAGTGTCAATATTCAAATGTATATTTATCTAATGATTTATTAATACTGTTAATTATTAAATTTATGAACAGATTATTTATTCATAGGTGATTAAGGTACATTTACTGATGGGTATGCGTTATACTGTTAAAGTTAAGCAATTAACGTTGATACTTAAAACATATGGTTTTCATGTTTTGTGTTATTGTTAGGTATGGACAATATATGATTTAGAAATTCTTAATATTGTGTGTAAGAATAAATTATTCATATCCTAAAGTATCCAAAGGGATCTATTTAAAACACACATTTAATTTTTCTACATGAAAAACAATGGTTCTGTTTTGTTTCTTGAGAATATCCGCTTTTTATTATACAGGGTGTATTGTAAAATCACCTACAAACGAAAACTGAAGATTCTATGATCCAAAAAGACAAAAATTGTCATCATTGCTTTTCCGAAAATGCTTCGTAACCGAGATATAAAGTGTTTAAAAAATAATTGTCTTGATGTTTTTTTGAGATATACCAGAAATTACAAAAGGTATTAAATTGAGATTTGGTACACCTAAATATCTAACTAAGTACAGTTAATGAGGAGGGTTTGGGTCAACTGGGTTGATCCAGTGGCGTAAATTTTTTAAATAATTCTAATCACTGAAAGTGAAAAAAAAAGAGATTTAGCACTTAATTCTGGACTATTCGGCACTCCGTTTTTGAGACATTTGCATTAACATAAACAACAACACAAATGTTAATGCAAATATCAAACTCTCCTCATTAACTGTATACTTAGTTGGATATTTACGTGTACAAAATCTCGGTTTCATATCTTTTGTAATTTCTGGGATATCTTAAAAAAACTACAAAACAATTATTTTTTAAACACCTTATATCTCGGTTACTAGGCATTTACGGAAAAGCAATGATAACAATTTTTGTATTTTTTTGGATTATAGAGTCTTCAGTTTTCATTTGTCGGTGATTTTAAAATACACCTGTATATACAGTATAGATCCAAGCATAAAAATAAAAATATAGAACGATGAATTGAATGTGAAAAAACAATGGTGCTACCGTAATATTAAGAAACATTTAAGTACCATTAAGTTACAACCAATAATAATAATAATAATAATAATAATAATAATAATAATAATAATAATAATAATAATAATAATAATAATAATAATAATAATAATAATAATAATAATAATAATAATAATAATAATAATAATAATAATCCCCCAGGGGACCTGCATGCAGGTACGGGCTTAGCGAACCCGGCCCCGAGCTCTTCAGTGGCCAGGGGGACCACTGTCGTATAAAATCCCTTAACTTGGTACTATCGGTCTTTTTGGTTTTCGGTACGGCAGGGCTCTGCCAAGTTGGACTTTTTCCACCCTGTGAGCTGGAAGAAGCTATAAAATGCAAAAATGATGTGAACCAAAACGGTAATGCCTCGGATGCATTAGAGGGTACGGCTACCTCAAATGCGGGACGTCAGCCCAATGTTGGTGAACTCGGCGAGATAATGGACGTGGATGTGGGTCCACGTAAAACCACTAAATAAACATCGCGAATCAAGAAAAGGCGGTATCTCCCCGGTTCTTGATCGTGAAGAGAAAAGAGGGGTATTTCTTTAAAGAGAGTCCCTTCTTCATACAAAAAGTTTTGTTTGGATTAGTTGGAAAGCTTAAAAATATAAGAAAAGTTAGAGAAAGATTAATTGTGGAAACGGTTTCAGCAGCCCAGTCCAATAAGCTGTTAAATACTACTAGAGTTGGAAATTATGATGTAGAAATAAGTGCACATAAAACTCTCAATAAATCTAGAGGCGTCAAATACTGCAAAGATCTGCTTAATTGTACGGTGGACAAAGTTTCAGAAGAACTCAAAAGTCAAGGAGTTATTGAAGTGCAACGTATCAAGACCAAAGTCAATGATCTAATTTGTGATACTGCCAATCATGTTTTAACGTTTAATTCGCCTAAGTTACCAACTAAAATTAAAGCTGCATTTTATCAGTTACCAGTAAGATTATATGTACCGTCCCCTATGCGTTGCTATAGATGTCTGAAATTTGGCCATACGTCAATAAGATGTGAGGGTCAACAACTGTGAGAATGTGGTAAGGTTCCTCATGAAGGACAACCATGTGACAAACCAGTTAGATGTATTAATTGTGATGAAGAACATTTTACACTTTCCCGAGCTTGTCCGATATACAGGGTGTCTCAGATAAGGGTGGCAATATTTCAAGGGTACATAGAGAAACTCCAGATTAGAGATTTGAGATAATAAATCTATGTCCGGAAATGCGTTGCTTCCGATATACAGGGCCTTGAAAAATTCAAAATTAATATGTTTTGTCTGTATTTTGAAAACGCGTTGATCGATTTTCTTAAAATTTCCAGAGTATGTCAAGCAAAGTATTGGTCATATTTATGTGCCAATCCGACTCTTCTAAAATTTCCAGGACCTGACTTTCGGTTTTCTCACTTAGTTTTAAGAGAAAATGTAGCACGCCACTGGTTTTTCCAAATATTGGAATCATTTTTCACATTCCCAATCAATTTGGAAAGAAACGCTCTCTTGTTTTTTCTTCTCCGACGCGTCGTTTCCGCGAAAAAAATAAAATCCATTTGGATGTCTTTCAAAAGAGCTCATTATCGAAAAACTTCAGGTGACAATAAAAACGTAGTGAACAATGAATATTGTCATGGCGACAACGAAAACAAAATTAATACCGCAACTGGCAAGAGGTTTGAGTATCGTTGTCTTCACCTGAACTTCAAAAACACTTGACTACCATATTAATTTTGAATTTTTTCAAGGCCCTGTATATCGGAAGCAACGCATTTCGGACATAGATTTATTATCTCAAATCTCTAATCTGGAGTTTCTCTATGTACCCTTGAAATATTGCCACCCTTATCTGAGACACCCTGTATAAGCGAGAAATGGCCTAATATGTCGTATGCCAAAGCGGCGTCTACACCAGTGAAGGTTGGCACGCATCCCTGATGAGAGAATTAATTCCTTCATTGGTTGACGCTGTTAAATCATGTTTTGTTTTTAAGGAACCCGCTAGATCATGTCAGTATGTGAGTGCAAATGTTACAGACATTGACACTCGAGTTTCTGATACTGAAGCGGAAGAAGATGCTAGAAAGGTAACTGATACAAGAAATGTAATTTGCGAAAAAAAGAGTTTTTAATCCCTTTCGAATTGAGCCCACTCTCGCAAATTTAATCACTTTTAAAAAACCCAGGGAGGAATCGAGAATAGTCGTTCTAAAATGCAAGCGCGATAGCTGGAAGGCATACACGTCGTCAATTACATCAGACGCAAACGTGAGGGATGTATGGAGAAAAGTCAAGGCTGTAGTTGGTAGGCCTAAAATAAATACTATTACCTGTATTGAGGTGGACGGTCAACAACGGTTGGAAGACGTAGGAGAAATAGCTAAAGCCTTAGCCAAAGCGTCACCTCATCTGAGAACTACAATCAAACCTTTATCGACACTAAACGGGAAAGAGAAACTGAACTAGATTCGAACGAAGTCGAAGACTACAACTTACCTTTCACCACTCACGAACTTGATGCTGCTTTAAATGCCTTGAACTTATCATCTCCCGGCGCAGTCACCATCTTAAACGAAATGTTAAAACACCTGACACCTAAAACGAATCAAAAGTTATTACAACTTTATAACAACCTTTGGAATGAGGGCACTTACCCGATGGAATGGAAAGAAGCCGTTGTAGTGCCCATCTTGAAAGAATCTAAAGATCGCACTCTCCCAGCGAGCTATCGGCCTATAAGTCTTACATGCTGCATGGGGAAGCTGCTGGAAAAAATGGTTTGTGCTAACGCTTATGTTGGCTATAATTATCGAAGGATTGACTTATGCAACTGCTTTTACATACCTGACGATAAAGTTGCTTAATGCGAACCATTGCGTACGTGATCGCTAACACGAGTCGACACTAGATGTCGCAAAACCTACAGTTTGGTATGATGTACCTCCAGTTGGGAATATAGTTGACAGCACGCATTTGTACAGTAGTGAACTTACACTCGAGTTCTCTCACTCCTGAAGAGTCCGAAAGGACGAAACAGCTGTCAAGTGATTCTCAGTGTTTGTTTGCTATTGTACAACCTCTTGCGAATTTACAGCAGGCGATTTGAGATATTTTTGTGCTAACGCTTATGTTGGCTATAATTATCGAAGGATCGACTTATGTTACTGCTTTTACATACCTCTCGACAAAGTTGCTTAATGCGAACCATTGCGTACGCAATAATAATAATAATATATTGTGCGAGCAATTACATACGGTCATTTTGCACTTGTCAGAGAACAATGTATATAAAATTAACATTGTATACATAAATACATATAAGGTACAAATATAAAGATTATAATATAAGGAAAATTATGTATAAAATATAATCTAAAACTAGTTTCAGTTTTGCATAGTTTATGTATAGCCTTTAATACAATAAATACTATTTATTCACTAAAACTCAGCAATATTTTGATAAATAAATTAAATTCAATACGTTCGGTACCCTTGATGGCATTTTATAGCACCCTGAATATTGGTTTTTGTACCATATTTACATAAAAACGTGATATTTTAACCGTGTACAACAAACTGTAATTCAAAAATTTAAGTAACGTTTTCTGGATGTATTGTCTCATTCGAGTACCGCGTTTCTGTAAAATTGGCAGTCAATTTACCAATCGTAGGTGTACATCTTTGGCAGTCTTTTTGGTTTTGTTGAACCCATAATTTGTGATAATTTTGAAGTAGAATAGAAAAATAATTCCAGTGCTACTTTATCTTTAGTACAATCGAAAATAAAAGAGATATGACACAAGTCAAAAGAATGCATTTTTGCAATTTTGCTTTTTCAAAAATCTAAACAGGCTAGAAAGTCCACATTTCCGACATTTTCGTTTTACAAAAAAAAGTAAGATAAACCGCAAATCTCTATCTTGAAAAATAACTGAAATCAAAAAATTATGGAATGTAGAACTGCATTTATAAAAATGAAAAGTCAACATAAGTTTATACTGTAAAGCGATAAGAAGCTACCGGCTCTAATTACAAGATAATAAACGCTGAGATGGCTATCCATTGGATCAAATACACATCCGTCTGTCGGAAGCTCCAGTGACAACGGACGCTCGTAAGATGGCGCCACATATTTTTTTGTGTTTAATTTTAGGGCTATTTTTTTTTTAAATTTTGATTCTACAATTATCTGTGCATACTTATACTTGTTTGAAGTCTGTAAATCTAGCCATTTTCGAGATATTTGGGACTATTATCACCTTTCTAATTCTTTCAAACTCCGTACTTTCATCTTCATTTAACTTGCATACTATATTTTGCATAATTGCGTTCAAGGTAACTAAATTTAACCGGTTCAAGTCAACCAGTTACAAAAACGAACATTGAAGCTCTGGGAGCACGATACAATTTAGTTTAACCTTTCTTTTCAATTTGAAGTGCTACTAATGAAAGGTCAAAAATTGGTCAAAAAAGCCTTCGTAATGAAGTATTTTTATACCAATTCTTCGTATGACGTGTAAGCCATCTGTTCGGTTGTATTGGTCTAATATCGACGCGTGCCTTGTTGAGTTGTCAATACGCAATGTACGGTTTCGGTGTCGATAGATGAATGTGGTGCATACTTAAGTAGTAAATCACGCTCCCAGGTCCTATAAGGCACATTTTCAACGTCAAAATTTGTCTTAAGAGCACGTAACTTTGTAAAGAATAACTATATCCATATTTGAAAAGTAAAATTGTACCAAACCGAAAATTTTTATCATAGCTCTTAAACGACTAAAAATAAGTCAACGTGGTAGGTGTAAATTTTGTCTTTAGAACACGCAAAACTTTTTGTAAAGAATAACTTTTTTTCGTAAAGTTAATAGTTTTCCATATATTGAAAAGTAAAATTGTACCAAACCGAAATTTTTATCATAGCTCTTAAACGACTAAAAATAAGTCAACGTGGTAGGTGTAAATTGTGTCTTTAGAACACGCAAAACTTTTGTAAAAGAATAACTTTTTTTTAAAGTTAATAGTTTTCCATATATTGAAAAGTAAAATTGTACCAAACCGAAAATGTTCATCATAGCTCTTAAACGACTCAAAATAAGTCAACGTGGTAGGTGTAAATTGTGTCTTTAGAACACGCAAAACTTTTTGTAAAGAATAACTTTTTTTTCGTAAAGTTAATAGTTTTCTATATATTGAAAAGTAAAATTGTACCAAACCGAAAATGTTCATCATAGCTCTTAAACGACTAAAAATAAGTCAACGTGGTAGGTGTAAATTGTGTCTTTTAGAACACGCAAAACAGCAATACGTAACCGAACGAAGTACAATGA